>JBBPBX010025020.1:14612-32213 GCA_038048925.1 Garcialebias charrua | reverse complement strand
AGAACCACTAGACTGAGGAACAGCTTCTACCCTGAGGCTGTTAGACTCATGAATAAATAAAAATAAAATAAAAAATAAACACTGCAAAATATCACATCATACTGATGCTGATCTGTTTTCTTGTTGCTGTGTTCATCTGTGTTCATCTGTGACCATCTGCTCATACAAACTCATGTTCGTGCTGCTGTTTATTCCCACTATATTAGGCTTAGTGTATTACTAGTTGATGTTTTTCTTAGTTAATTCTAGATGTTATTACTGTTTTTCTCTTGCATTTGTTGTTGGATGTAACTGGGACCTCGTGTACATAATCTCGTTTTCATCACATGTACCACATGCGGTGCAAATGACAATAAAGACTCTCTGACTCTGACTCTGATAATATATCATTTTGTTTGCTAAAACGAACATAGCTGAATAATACTTATGTTGTGTCACTATATGCAAAGTTAAAAGATGATGTCACCCACACTTTTAACCTACGAGAGTTTGAGATTGGAACACGAGAGTCACCATACATATAGGCATAGAAAAAAAAGAAGAAAGAAACTTACACTGCATGGATTGAATGTGTATGTGCTTAGCGAGTATGAAAGCATCTGGTTAAGCCAGAAGATTAACTGCAGCAAAGCCTTCCTTCATTCACTCCTTTCAGCAAGGTCAGTAGGCAAGACAGTCTTAAGCCTGTCAGATTGTCTTATGTGGACACACACACACACACACACACACACACAAAAACAAACACACACACATCCACACACATGGATAAGTGCAACAACAACCAGCAGCAGGACAAACAGGCAGATACCAGTAGTTTTACAATCCAGCAAGGATCAGTGCAACAGATAAACAGATTCTGTTGAGAACTACTGAACTGTAGAGGCTCATCCAGCTGCTTCATTCATTGGTAATGACTACAACTCAGAGTTTGACTTTACTTTCATTAATTACTGGTAGTTAGTCTCACTCCCCAAACACATATAAAAAAAAAGAAAAAGAATAAATAAAATAATTGGTAACTCTAAATTGTCTCAAGGTGTGAGTGAAACAGTTGAATGGTTTGTCTCATTTGTCTCTGTGTCCCTGTGATGGACTTGCGACCTGTCCAGGGTGTCCCTGCTTCTCACAAAATGACCGCTGGATATGGGCGCCAGTAACCCCCGCACCCCGAAAAGAAGCAGGCAAAATATAATGGATGGATGGATAAAAAATAAAAAATAAAAATATATTCTTCAAATTCTGCACTTATTAGTGATAATGTTACTTGACTCAAAGTTTTGTGATATTTAAACCATCGTGATCTTAATTCTTTGACTGCCACTAGCCCCCAAAATTTCATTTTCATAACACTACATCTAGAATAACTCACAGCTTTATTAATCACTTAATTACAGCTATGTTGCTGTGGTGAGACTCCTGAGACGTTTCTGATGAGCTCTCCTCCTGAGATGCTTTAGGAGGAGAAGCAGAGACATGACAGAGCTGTTTGGCCTTGTTACAGAGCAGAAGTAGAACGCAGCAGGAATCGCTTCTCGTCTCCTCAGCTCTGATCCAACTCTGCTCTGTTTGGGCCTCAATGCTGGCGCTGGATCTTGCTAATCTTTCCAAGAGTTTTTATTCAAACTGCCAGCTAGACAAAAAGAAACGGGAAGCTGATTTTTTTTTCTCTCTCTCAGAGAGAAGCAAGACAGAGAAAAATGACAAAGATGACAAGAGGGGAGGGCAACAACAAACAAAAAAATGAAATAAGCAAAACCCACCAGAAGAACACTCTTCTGAAGGCACTCCTTAGTGAGAAGACAGCAACTAAAGCTGCTTCCTTGTATGACCACCTCAATATGACATACCGTAATTCTTCCTTTCTGGGGTTTGGGTGAATGAAATCTGGGACTTTTCATCCCTTACCAATTTATTTTTATTTAGCAAACTATAAACGGGAAAAAAATTAATTAGGAAGTTAGCTTTGTGGATAATATCCTGGTGATGGACAAGGCAGGTACAACAGACCGTGTGACATGAAAGATACTGCAAAGCAGAAGCCAGACCACTGAAAAATAAAAATCATGCCAGAACAGAATGAAATCACTCACAATAAATAAATAAATAAATAAATAAACAAATAAATAAATAAATAAATAAATAGCAAGCGTTTCCTTTGGCAGGGCACTCAGTTCTGTTGACAGGGCGGGGCGCCCTGCTTGTACAATGACTGAACAGTTCCTATGAGCCTAGCTTGTAGGATCATTTAATTGTTTTGCACTGTTTTGAACTGAAAGTAGAGAAGGTTCAGACAAAAAAAATAAAAAAATAAACAAGACATCCTACAATATCTATGAGCATTCATTTTTAATTTTAAAACAGAAAATTACAAGATATTCTGTTCAGATTAACCATCACAACCAGCAGGTTTGACATATACACACCAAGTGATAGCTGCTGTTAAACAGTGATCTTTTCTAAATTTATGGCTAGTAACTAAGAAGGAAATTGTGTTGTTAACATATCTTTTCTCTTTATACCTAAAGACCCCCAACCTTCACTGCTGGAATTTGAGTGAGTGACCTGCAGGCATTGACCGAGCCTTCTCATGTTGCACCATCTGTTGGGTCCACAGAACAATGCTGGGCCTCTGAAGACAGCCAAGCTTTTACAGTTCAAGTGCAGCAGAGCTGTAGCCAACATCAGGCTTTACTTTCACAGGAGCTCCTGCTGTCTGCTTTTCAGTTCTAAACACGGTAGCTCTCCTGTCCAACTCCGGTAGTTTGCTTCTCGTTTCATCTGAACACATAAGGAAGAAGTAGAAGAAAAGAGTACGATACTCTCTCCCTCCCTCAGCCTCACTATAGAGGGACTCTTTGATCTTAGCCAGAACATTTATGGAAATAATAGAAATAAACTGGATCACTGGGATCCTGCAACTGCTCCACATGAACGTTTTACTAACATAATGACAGCAAACAGATGTTGTCCCCAGACAGCCTCTGGATTGCTCTGGGACTAAGATTGTCCAGCATTTTTGGATTTTTGCTGGAATTCTGGAGATAAATACAGCAAATATTGGACATTTGGGGCTTTAATTGAACTATTTTATGACAAGTACAATGCCATGCTGCTGCTCTGGTATGTTACAACAGCAAAGAACTTGCATATTTAAGATGGTAATTGTAGTAATAATGTAGTTGTAGTGGTAGTTGTTTTCAGATTTACTGTAATGAAGAAGCAATCAACATGATGCCGTTTTTACGTTAAGCTTATATTTAGCCAACAGGAGGAAGTTGTGATTGCAGAGCAGACAAGCCCAACACGTCTGATGCTAATCTGCCCAACAAAGCCAAAGTTAAACATCTGGGAAACCTTTAATTCTCATAATCTAATGCAGTTCATTTACAATTAATTTGACAAATAGACAAAAATCTCTGAGAAATGTTATTTACTGGTAACTTGTTCAGTATAAAAAACACTGCTGTTTTGTTGGTATATGAACTTTATCACAATGAGAGTAGACAAAAGCAACAATCTAATTTACTAGATTTTAACAAAAGGTGTGTATTCAGGTTCACAATAGTTTTGTAAAAGTTTTGTGTACAATGCTGTACTCACTTTATCCAAATCAAACAGGTGAAATAGTTTTCCGTCGCTTATTCAGAAAATTTTAAGAATGCAATGCACAAACACCAGATGAAAATGATTTCATTGAACTTTGAACACACTTTTGTTAAGCGTGAAACTAAGATCGGTTAGACTAAACAGGGATAGAAGCCCAAATATATATATTACTGTATATAAATAAATCAAAATCTGGGAAGACAGAGGGGGCCCTTGGGAGACAAGATCTCTCCAGTTCCCATCAGATCCATCACTCTGCTGTTCATCCACAGTGGCTGTGTACTAAACAGGAAACTACAATCTCAGACTCACACAAAAACAATAGTACTGTGTATCTTTTTGTGTCTTCGTCATTTCACTAAACAGCTCGGGGTCACCATAATAACTTGTTAAAAGGTACTCATTCCAAAGTATGAAACAAGGTTTTTCTGAATTATATCCATTCTGTGTTATTCGGAAAAGTTTACTCCAGTAGTTTTCCAGATAGATTAATACAGCAATTCTGACATGTGGGTCTGTGCTCCATGAAAACAAAGCACTCAGCTGAATCTACCAAAAACCAGGTGGAAGCTTGAGTCACACGACTGACCTACATTAGGCTGGCTGTCGTCTGTGTGGATGTAAAGAAATATGATGGAATCAGAGAAATGTAGAGTCTCAATGTGTTTAGTTGAAAATGTAAAAGTAAACCTGCTGCTAAATGCAAAAGAAAAGAGAAATATCAAGTAAGACAAGCGTCAAGAATAAATATTGGAGACCAAGCAGGGCAGTAAAGAGCCATTTAGACAGTTTGGCATTTAAACACGTGGCTTTTGCAAAAATTCGGTCAGAACAGCTAGTGTAGTTTAAAAAAAAAAATCAACTTCGTTTAAAGCTGACATGGTTTGGCTAACAAATACCGGTAGCATAAATTCGTACCAACGAATCAAAACGGTCGAACTTCTCGTTTTCTTGTGGTTCATCTGTTGACGTTGCCTTCGTGGACTTATTTTCATTTTGGCTCCATTCATAGGTAAACAAACAAACAAACAAACAAACAAACAAACGTGGTAGTTGTCATTTTAACACAAACTTTGGTTCCAATTTTTAAATTTAAGACACCATTAACCATTTTCAGTGTGCAAAAAATGGTATGCATTTTGTTAATTACTTTATGAATATGAATTGAATTTATTTGACCGGTTTTGTTAACTTTGCCATGAGTACTTAAACATTTAATTGGTAGCTGTGTTAAAAGTCAGTACAGTACAACAGTGGCCACTTGGACAGGCAAATCTAGCTCCTGCTGTTCCTGGTTCAAAATGACCTTTAGGGCCTTAGATTTAAAATTGAGGCCTCAAGGACAAGGACAGCAGGAGGGTTACTACGGTACTTCTAAAGCACAATGAAACATGCGTTTTGCTATTACAGTACCAGTAATTAATTACCTAGAAATGTTTTTTGTTAAAGGTCTAGCTTAATACTGAAATGATCTTTCTGTGTTGCTGCACAAAGCAAGGTGCAGTAACTACCAAAGTCAAACCTTATTTAATTTCATGATTGCCTGTCAGTTTTATTTACTGCCTGTCAGTTTTATTTAATTCCCAACATAAAAACAATCGATGCAACACCTGTGCTTTGAAGTCGGATGTCTGTGGTATGACAGAAAATGTGAGAAGCTGGATGGACGGAACAGAAAATTAGACACATTTGCCTTTACAGCCTAGTCCAAGAACATGTGTGTGTGTGTGTGTGTGTGCTGTACCAATCAATTTATATCCAATATGAGCAACAACTCTGCAGGGCTAGTTGTGTAAAATCTGTTTCTGTTAATTACTCTTTAAGCCCATTCACGTGGAGCACAGGTCAATAAGTTAAGACAACACAGCTGTATCTGCCTCACACAGATCAACCCAGCCAAACCTCACAGTGCTGTCCACTTCCTTGCTGCTGTGATACACTCAGCCACAGTTTGCATGACTCCATTCACACTGGGAACCAACATCCTGCAGCTCAGATCCCAAATTAAATTATCTCAGACACAAAAATGCATCATTGTGCACTGAGGGCCAACAGAGAAAACCTCTCAGGCAAACAGTGAGAACCAAATCTTAAGAAAAAAATATTCACCTTCTTCCTTGGAGAGCACAGTGCGGGTGTTATTAAAGCCCAGACATAAAGGGCATCACCTCTCTGCAGAAACTGCTGTTTAACCTGTCAGCTTGTCATCTTGAGCATCTAAGTGAACTGGATGCCAAACATGCTTTAAACCTTGTCAAGCTGTGTTAGTAACACGCGTCTTCAAAAGCACGATCACGCTCAGTGGCGAGCCGAAGCAGAAAGATGCCTGGGTGTGCGTGCACCGGTTTGGTTTACAAACAGACAAAAAACACTTGGTTCATAGCTCAGATTAAGACATCTCCAACTTACCTACAACCATTAACGTAAACTCAAATCCTCGTTTTACCGACTTCCGATAAACTTGGTTGGGGAGATTTGCGAAGCCCACATAACCCTCCAAGTTCCGCTGCTGCAAGAGAACACACACAAACATCTTCTGTTTATCAAACAGCATGAAGAATCGATTGGGTCACATTCTCAAACTAGTGCAGCACAGGACAAACATCCACAAAGAGCAGACAAAAACAATTACACTAAAAGAAAAAAGTGCAGAGGGATACAGAAATGTTAAAAATGTTAAAAGCTTGCTACTATTTTAAAACCTGTAATTAGCATTTTTCTCCCCTACAGGGACGAAGCCCCTTTGAACTTAAGTGCAGCTGGGGTAAATACGAGAGAGGGGAAAAAAGAAATTATAGTTTTTGTTAGAAAAGGATAAGATGGATGGACTCAACCCCACCAAACTGAAACAAATAAAATTCATTGAATGAAAAAACTAATTTAAATAGAAATGTGAATCAAATCAAAAGACAAGAAAAACAGGAAAAGTACGTGTTCAGCCACATCCATTAAAGGACAGGATTTGTTCAAAGCAGCTGCTTTGTCTTTTTACTACGAAGGTATCTCTTCATCTCTTCCTCTGCTGCCCATCTCCTCCCTCTGAAACCGTCTTCCTGTCTGCTGTCATGATAACACCCCCCCACCAATCACTGTGCAGTGTCCTGCACGCTACATGAGGCAAACACAATTGATCGTTGGCCTCACAGGCTCTGTCATGCATGGCACAGATGGAAAACTGCAGCAGTGTCAGGCCTAGATAGATATGGTTTAAAACTAAAACCACTGGGGGGATTAGATGCCCTAAGTTCGTTTTGCAAACAAGACTCTTGTCATGTTACAGAATATATCTACCGTCTGTCTGATACAAAGTAAACAAATGAAAAACTACTTTTGGATAGAACATAATGCAAAACTAAAAAGTGGCCAGTACCAATGTGCACAAAAAAAGTTTTAAGAAACTATAAGAGTGCTAACCACCAAGTCACACTGCTGCCATAAAAAAAAATGTAAAAGCGCGTACTGATAAAAAATAAAAATCCAACACTATTCTATTTGAGACATTCAACAAAGCCTGAACACATCAGCATTAACAAAAAGACTGCAGCAAACAAAGACCCAGTTTATTCACCTCATCAATACTCTGGTGCACACAGCTCAACAGCTGATGTAACGAGCCTGAAGCACTTTCCAACGTTTGATCCACCCACATTCTAACGGCGAGCGTTACGTAAGGTGTCATCACATCTGATGTTTGGTTTGTTTTTAGTTTTCCTGCTGCTGCACTGGCATGCATCTACCAGGCAGGTCTTTTGACAGTTGAAAAGAAACGGTTGGTGCAGGTTGTCAGCGTTTAGCTACAACCACATTCACATTGTATGTGTAATGGGAGTCCTGGATGGGTGTGGCATGGATCAGATGGTGTGTACTATATAAGCAATGCCTGTCCAAGTAAGTGAATAAAATCAATGAATAAATTACATCCTAATGAACACAAGCAAAAACATTGTCTCTGTGGCACAAACTTGAAAAACCCCGTTAATAACTATTATTATTGTCTCCAACTTAAAAGTTGTTAAAAAGAGCAGCAGACATGAGTTAAAAAAAGGGAAGATAACAGGGAGAAAAGGAGGTTCGTTAGTCCATACCATTCATGTGAACCCCTCCCCCAGTCCACCCAGTGGTGATAGTAGCTGCCTGGCTAACTGACATCATCCCCCATCCCCTCCATGCATTCAGCAGCTGATGCTGTGGCCTTCTTAACACCTCCATTTCTAAGCTTTACATAAATATGAATATTTCACTCGTATTGCATCACTTAACTGTGATCTTAACTAACTTAATCTTCTGTTAATTTTAGCATCAAACCCACAACCGTTTCCATCCAACTCTCAGGACACAGGCCACTGACTCGTTACGCTGAGGAAAATCACTGCCATTTACCTCTAGCTTAATCAGCGGCAGATGCAGAATGACAACAATGAGTTGCATGTGGTGTGGTGAGTAATCACTTGATGCCAATTTCAAGTGACAGCATAAAAAGACTTACAAAAAGTAAGTGACATGGATGGAGGTGCAACTGCATGGCCCTGTAGGGTAAAGGCTGGTTTATACTTCTTGCCGCACGTCTTTTACCCCCCGTTGAGTGAAAAAAAGTTGTGCAACTTCCGTCTGCAGTGCACTCCCGCTGCGATCTCCCGGTGACAACCGTCTTGTACATGGCCCCCAGTCAGAACTCTGAGACACGGACTACGCGGCTCGCAGCGTGTGATTGGTTTAAAGTTTGTGGGCGTTTTTTGTTTGGATGTCCATACTGTATATGGTGTATGACACCGCTACCCACTACCCACTACTCTTTTAGAAGCCGGTTTTTGTTTTTGCTTTGACAGACATGGATAGTTTTGAAGAGAAACTCGCCGAGGCGGTCCAGAGGTCTGTCTTTGCAGTGGCTGGACACATACATTAAAGACGCACTCAACACAGAGTGAAACGGTAACTCCTCCCCCAGACCAGTTTCAAAATCTCCCTCAAAATGGGCGTGTCGAGAGACAAGGAGGGGAGGAGGTTGGGGTTTGTGCTTATGTTCACGCCTCCTCCAGCGACAACCTAAAGCAAACTAAACCTCTAGCCAACAACATAAACCAAGCAACAACAAAGAATAAACATGTAGATGTTTTTATATATTCCACCCGATCTATCCAAAACCAAAGGCTTAAAAAAAAAAAAATAATACCCAAAGTTCTCCGTGTCCGGGGCTCGAACTCAGGTCTCCCGGGTCCCAACCCAACTGTTATAACAGTGACCCAACTTGGCATTCACACATCACTCCTCTGTCGCACACTATTAAAACAAATACAACCAGATAGTTTCGATAAAGTGGAAAATATTCTTAAAATAAATAAGTTAAAATACACAAATAACTAGTTTCATTCCGAAAACTATAATATGCTTTGTTGAAGAGCTTTTCAGGAGTGAAATGTACCACTCCCATATAAGGTATGCACTGCATCGAGGACCGTCTCATGTCCGCAGGGGATTGGCTCTGCTTGAACCAAGTTCGTGACGAAAGCTTGCGAAAACACGTCACTTTGCGAATCCGAGACCAACAAGAAAATGAAGGTGCAATAACCTCTGTTCAACCCATAGGGCTACAGTAAACACGTTTTTAGACCAAATATTGCCGATTTAAACAAATACAAACAATTACATGAAAATTAACACAGACATAGTGCTATGAAACCTTTTAAACACATTCTAGGGAGTTTATCAGCTAAAAAAAGTTACATTTCGGTTTAGTTTCACTTTAAACACCGGGGGACGACTACAAACATTACAACAGCCGACATAAGAAAAAATGAACCTTGAAAAAATGAACCTTGAAATAGCAACAAGCCTCGGTAGCTTACTGGAAAAGTGTAGGGTTTCCGCTCCAAAGCTTTTCTCGACTCGGGTTCGAATCTCACCTGGTTGAAGTTAGTCTTTTATTGGGGAATTACGTTTGTCTTTTATTGGGGAAAAAAAGGAGTTAATATGCCTGTGGTTAACACAAAATCCTTTTTTTTATCCAATAAAAGACAAACGTAAAATAACTTCAACCAGGTGAGATTCGAACCCGAGTCCCGAAGTCCAGTGAGCCACCGAGGCTTGTTGCTATTTTAAGGTCAACGTTTCTTGGACTATGCTTGGCCGGCGTGCGGGCCCTGGTTGGGGCCTGCTCGCGGTGCTTCCTGGATCTGTCTGCAATTAGGCGGGCGCTCTTGGCCGTGTCGTCCATGTGGGATTTTGTGTCTTCTTGGGCGGCGGGCTGACTGCGGTTCGTAGGGGTCGTGGCGGCCCTGGTGGGTGTGGGCTGTTGGTTCTGCTGTTGGCGGCCCTCGGGGCCGTGCCCCTCATGGTCTTGACTTAATGGTCTGGCGGTCGGAGAGGTGTTTTTCTTTTGCCTCGCTCCTTGGGTGGACCTTGGCAAACTGGGGGGGTATGTAGGGTCAGCGGGGGAGCTGACTCGCTGCGGGAACATTGTTCCTGCAGATATTTTCTCCCCATCCCTCACCACGCACCTCCGCCCTCTTCATCTCAACTTAATACATGTAGGGATTTTGAGACTCGGGTGTGCTGCAACGGTTTTACATCTCTGTTGTTCAGAACCACCTGGGACTCAATTTTATTATACACTTTAGACATTCACTCATAAACATCCTCATAAAAGTCACATATAGGGAATGGAATGAGCACTATGGTTATGGGGGGCGGGATGACATCACTCTCGCCCCCTGTGCCTATGCTCACTCACAATTATGCATTTAGACAATTAGGGCCTGGGTTAGAGTTGGAGTGGAGGGGAAACTGGTATAATGCCAGCCTTTGCTCCTTCTCTTTCCTTTTTAAGTACACTTTACAACAACACTCACCAACAGCACATTTGGGGACGGGGGTGGGTGTGTCGGGGTCTAGATTTGTTAATTTCAATTTTATTTATTTATGTATTTATTTATATATATATATTATATTATTTATTTATTTTTCTCTTACCCCCCTGGTTGCCTGGCGGTCATTCTGGGGGTGGGCCGTCAGGGGTTGTCCTGGTATGTGGGGGGGTTCGGGGCCTGGGGGTTCGCCGTGGGCGGGGCTGGCATTCCGCTCTCCCTGGGGCTGCTTGGGCTCGGGTGTCCTGTCCTGTCGGCAGAGAGAGGGTTGGGCCGATTCTTGGATGTCGGCTACTCTCCACCCCAGAATGAATGGGCCTACCTCCTGGGTTTGGGTACGGGCTCCCCCACGTAGGGGGCAGGTACATGTCTGGACCTAGGGGGTATAGAGTGTGCATCGGGATTATGAATGGAACGTGTCGTTATTGTTTGTCTTTGTGTGAGTGAGGATGAGGGTGGGTTTGAGTGAGTGTGTCTGTGTATGAATGTCTAATTGTCAGGCTGGGATTTGGACTGCCCCCTCTCTGTTACATCTAAGGCTACTTGATGTCGCGCTCCTACCACGTGGCCCCCGGGTGGGTGTCCCTTTGCCTGCGGGCGGGCTGGGGGCCCTTGCTGTCGTTTTCGGGGGTTGGGCGCTTGGGCGTGTGTCGGCTCGGCCTGGTGGCTGCCTGATGGGGCTCGGGTCCTCTGGTCCTATCGGGTCTGGGCCTGAGGGGTGGGCGTCCCCTGGCCTCGGTGTCCGGGCCTGGGGCTACGTCAGTGCAGCGGGCTCCGGCGGGGGCCTGTGGGCTTGTCGCTGTTGGCCCCCCGGGGGTCATTGTATGTGGCCGCTGGTGGAGCTCGTCCGGTTCTTCCCCTTGGTCGGATCTGGGGAGTGGGCGAGTGGCTCGTCCTGTTTGGGTGGCCCTGGGGACTCTGGGCTCGGGGTCCTTCTTGGGGTCTTGGCTTTGATCGCCCCTTCGTCTGCCTCTGGCTTTGGAGGGATGGATCTTTGATGCTTCACAGTCGCTGCTGAGTGTTCTATTGGAGGAACCTTATTCACTTATGCATGCTCACAACCTAGTGCTGGACGATAATTCAATAACGATAAATATCGCGATATACATTTATTCAATAACGATGATATGAAGTTTAAGCATATTTTCGATATTTCGATAGGATTTTACAACGTTTCATTGACGTTTTTCTGTTTCTGTTCGGGTTGGAGCGGCTGCTTCAACAACGCGCCCGGACAGAAAAAGCTGTGACACAAAACGTGCGTGGTGACGTCGTTGTTACGCAGCGCTCAGTCCAGCAGCAGGCGTTAGCGGTAGCAGGCTAAAAGCTAAGCTAGTCTCCAAAGCGCGTTAAGTTTTCGCTTCAAAACGAGTCAAACGAGTGCTCATGACCGTCAGAATGTGACTGAACAAAGTTTCACAAGCGAAGAGAAAGAGACGACATCACTGATGAGAGGAAAGACTAATTCGTCGGTGTGGACGTAGTTCGGTTTACTGCAGGTCTCATCTGCAGCGAGGTCCTCCTACTCGGTTTCTTTATTTTGCAAAACGTGACGTAGAGTCGTTCTAACTAGCGGTGGGAACATCTAACTTGTTTAATCTGAAGAGTTTCCACTTGATATAATATGATGAGAGTCAGAAGATGAAGCACAATAAAGTTTGAGCCAACGTTTCCCTGAAACTACGACGTAAACAAACAGCCCCAGCAGCGCTGCATGTTTTTTTTTCTTCTTCAAAATAAAACAAATTCATCAGAAGTTAAAAAAAACACTGAATGAAAATGTGCAGAAAGACGAAAATAGTGTATAATATCTGCCCCTTGTTTAAAAAATACAAAATAACTACAAACAAACAACAACCTTCACTTCACCTGCACACACCTTCCCAACAGCTTTGATTTAATCATCTTTTAAAACATATAAATAGTTTTAGAAATGTTTATGGTGATATCAAGTCAACACAATCCTGTTTCCTGATTTACAACTCAGCTCCTTCAAACTAGTCCTAAATGGAGGTTTTACAAACATTTACATTCCCTTCAGGGTTTAATAACTTTAAACAATTTTTAATTGAATATTTGGGGGGTAATTTTTTTTTAGTTTTATACATGACTTGTAAAATACTATGTTCAACCAAATCATAAAATTTTAATAATTTAAACTGATGAAATATTTGTTGGGTGACCATAGCACTTCCTACTAATAATTCTTATAGCTCTTTTTTTAATAAAATAAAAACAGGGTTTGTAATAGTTTTACATGCTTTTCCCCAAACTTCAATACAACAGATTAAATATGGAACAATCATTACCTTATACAATATATTCAAAACTTTGTCATTCAAAAACTATTTTACTTTATACAGTAATGCAATTGATTTTTTTATTTTTATTCTTAAGTAATTTCCATGAGATGTCAGCTTCTTATAAATAACAACACCCAAAAGTTTTATTTAATTAACTATGCATTTCAATACTGTACATTTTAAAGTTCTTGTTTAAAGTTAAAACTAATAATACAGTATTGACACAGTTGAGAATTTTATGGCAAGAAAGTTCATGCTCAATAATCCAGGTACCAAATCCAATAATTCTCAGTCAGGTCATCTGGACAGTTTCTTTTTTATGGAAACTGGATGGAGGATGAAACGTTTCTATAAAAAATAAACTGTCCAGATGACCCGACTGAGAATTATTGGGTTGAGAAGTTTGTTTATTTGATGGTGATTTCCATCTTTTTGGAGGCTAAATACAAATACAAGGTGAACAATAATTTATTTGTATAGTTTATAGTTTTTTTTAGGCTTTTATATTGTTTATATCGATATCGAATTATATCGTTATCGACCGAAATTAGAAACTATATCGTGATAAAAATTTTGGCCATATCGTCCAGCCCTATCACAACCACACACAAATGGATGCAGGGATGTATATGTAGATATCAAATGCAGATTGTTTGATGTGAGTGAGACAGGTCCCTCTTGTAAATGAGTCCCCGTGACTCAACGAGGCTAGCCTGTATAAATAAAGGTTGAATGAATGAATGAATATGTAGATGGATATGTGATATGAATGCGTATGTATACTGTATATATATTTGTAGGTATGGGTATGTTTATTTATAGAAATCTACTGCAAGGTCATGAATATTATTAGTCTTTATGCATGTATGTTTCGTTGCTGTGTTCTGTCATGTGCTTTGCAGGATTGCGGACGGAGGTTGGGTGTGTTTGCCTTGTGCTCTTTTTGTGGATAATTATTGTTTTGTTGTCTTACTTTCTATCTTTTCTTTCTCTCTATTAAAAAAATACATATTGGTGTGAGAGGATGGCTATAAGGTGAGAAGGGAGGCCATCTATAAATGAAAAAAAAAAAAAAAGGTCAACGTTTCTTTTAACCCTTAGATGCATAAGTGGGGTCAAAAATGACCCCGAGGGTTGTTATTCTTCAAAAACTCTGAAACTAAAAGTTTTTACTCTTCCATATTCCAGGTATTCCTCATAAAACATGTTTGTGACTTCAAGCCATTTGAATTTTTTTAAATGTTTTTATACATTTTCAGAAATTGCAGTTTTTGTGTCACTACCCCAGTTTTTCATGAGTGGGGTCAAAAATGACCCCAAGCATTTCCTATAGAATCTCAAGGGTTTTCTTTGGGAACCTTTGATTCTTACCAACTGTGACTGTCAAGATACATTTTCTGTCTCATTTACACATCTGATACCTGCAGTCTCACCACAAGGAGGTCAGTTTGACACAGCAGCATACATGTATTATCTTCATTTACCAACTCCATGACTTTACTGTGATATAATATCATGTTGGTCAACAAAGTAGACACTCTTAGCTAACTACAAAATAATGTTAGTACTTAAGCTAGCTAACATTACTCTAGCTTAGTAAGCCAGCTGATATTACTGGATTTGTTGTGTAGAAACTCACTGTATTCATAATTCCTTGTAACAAATGCAAACCTGTTAGGTAACCTATTATATAGTATTATATATATTATATTATATATAAATTATTTTAAAACTCTGTATGCCTCTTTTAACACCAAGACACAATTTACTGAGAAGTTGGTCAGGGCCTGCACCTGGGTTTAGCACCATCTCTCCAATAGATGCATGAAATAGAAGCATAATAGACGCATGTGTTACTCCCGACCCTATGGGTCGGGAGTAACACATCTAGCACCATCACATTGAACACAGGGGCCCCACAAGGATGTGTGCTGAGCCCCCTTCTATTCACCCTGCTAACACACGACTGCACACCATCGTACAGCTCCAACCACTTCATCAAGTTTGCGGACGACACAACAGTGGTGGGTCTCATCAGCAACAACGATGAGACGGACTACAGGAACGAGGTGAGCCGCCTGGCCTTGTGGTGCGGACACAACAATCTCACTCTCAACGTGGAGAAGACAAAGGAGATTGTTGTGGACTTCAGGAAGAGGGATGCCCAACATGCCCCTCTGACCATCAACAGCACCGCAGTGGAGAGAGTGGACAGCACCAAGTTCCTGGGAGTGCACGTCTCAAAGGACCTGTCCTGGAGCAGGAACACTGCAGCACTGGCAAAGAAGGCTCACCAGCGTCTCTACTTTCTCCGCAAGCTGAAAAGGGCTGGAGCTTCAACCCCCATCATGAGCACCTTCTACAGAGGTGCCATAGAAAGTGTCCTGACCAGCTGCATCACTGTGTGGTTTGGTGCATGTACTGCATCCTGCCGCAAGAGCCTCCAGCGCATTGTGAGAGCAGCTGAGAAGATCGTGGGCACCTCCTTGCCCTCACTGCAGGACTTACACAGCAAACGCCTCACTCGGAAAGCCCACTGCATGGCAGGTGATCCCACACACCCACTACACAGCTGCTTCAGACTGCTGCCATCAGGGAGGAGACTGAGGAGTCTCCAGGCTCGAACCAGCAGACTGAGAGACAGCTCTGTTCATCAGGCAGTCAGGATGCTAAACACTCTGCCTGCTCTGCCCCCCCTCCCATTTGAACTGCCTTAACACTAAAACTTTCTCACACATTACCACACAACACAAAGATTTTAACACTGGACTCTGTGTCATCAAACGGGTTATTCACTAAACTCTCGGTCATGTGCTCATACAGTTTGCACTACTTCTCATACTTGCACTAATGTTTGTATTACATCACTGCCTATAATCATAATACTGTTTACATTCTCTGTTTACATTTATTAATACTGTTTACTTTTATTACTACTGCTTACATGTAATTACTACTGTTTACATTTACACTACTCTAATATCTACACCACTGCTGATACATATACAGTGTGCTCTGAACGGTCTTATTTAGGGATGCCCAATGTGCCTTACTGCATATGCCACTTTTTGCCTCTATAACAACATCAACTACTACCTCATACATATACTGTGTACATTAACTCATACGCTGCTTTGCCACTTTGCAAATGTCAATGCTAGAAACCCTTAGTTTATTTTAGTTATACTTTTTATACTCTTTTTTTATACTAGTATGCAAAAACTCAGGCCAGTATTATGTTCATTAAATGTTTAATGTTTTAGTTTTAGAGTTGGTGTAAATTTTCATACTCTTATACCACTATGCAAAAAAACTCAGGACAGTGTTAGTTTTACTATTTTATGCTTATGTCTATTATTATATGTTTCAGTGTTTCAATGTTTAGATGTTTACTGTTGCACCGAGGGACTGAGAGAAACGCAATTTCGGTCCTGTGTATGTCCTGTACAGTACATATTGCAGATCTGACAATAAAGTTGACTTTGACTTTGACTTGACTTTGAAAGCTGTTTATCACTGATAGTATATTAGAAGGGCAGCACGATGGTGCAACTGGTAGAGCTGCTGCCTCTCAGCGAGCAGGTTCCTGATGTGTCCCTATGATGGACTTGCAACCCATCCAGTGTGTACACTGCCCCACGCACAGTGATTGCTGGATATGGGCACCGGCGACCCCCGTGACCCAAAATGAAAAAAGCGGGTAAAAGATAATGGATGGATAGTATATTAGAAGAGATGTTGACATGAACAAACATGGAGGGAAGAAGAGTTGCAATAAGAAGAGGAAAAGAGTGGAAAAATCTAAGCAAAGAGGAGCTCATGGCCTTCATTGGAGTGACCATTCTTGCACAAAGTGAGAAGAACTGAAATGTATCAGTGTGTGTGCTCTTTGGGAGTTTTCTACACAACCCAAGGTACCCTGAACCTACCAACCGACATCACTGAAGCAACTGGAAGATATGGGGTGACAAAAGTTGCAAACAAGTAACAGGAGAGAGGCACAGAGGGCCAACAGAAGAGAAAGAGGTGCCAGATGTGTCCAAGAAACAAAGATCGCAAAGCCACCAATTGGTGCAGGAAATGCAGTACTACAGTGTGCAATGGTCACAGCCAAAAGCAAATTTGTGACAACTGCACACAGTGAATAGAGAAAAGACATTTGTGTGGGCACATGTGAGTGTACAGTGTTCTGGTTGTATGTTCATTCTCTTTTTTGTCCTTCAGACAGATGGACATTCTAGCAATAATTTTTGAAGATTTTTGATGTTATTTCGTGTGAAAAAAATGATGTAAAAAGTTATGAATAAGCATGTCAAATGTAAAATCAGTCTTTTGTTGACTCAAATATAATAAATATAATCACCTTTGACCAAAAATAAAGACATCATTTAAATTCATTGCAAAAACACATTGATTCTAATTGGGGTCATTTTTGACCCCACTCATGGAAGAATGTAGGTATTGGTCGTTCATGCATCCTAGGGTTAAATAATCCGCCCCTCATAAAATCCTGGCTACACCCATGATAACGGACTCACTAATCGAGGTAATGGAGCTTATCATTATATTAAATCTGTTTGTCCTGATAAAACATGCAGTGGGAGTGCGCGTGACGTATGCAGTGGGAGGGAAGAGGGAGGGATTATCCCCACGTCTTTTAGAAGTATAAACACTCAATGCGGTCGGTGACACACACGCAATTACGTCATCACTGGGTTCACTCAACGGGGGGTAAAAGGCGTGCGACAAGAAGTACAAACCAGGCTTCAAGCCTGGTTGGTTTATACTTCTTAATTTAGTTACCAATCAGCCTAACATGCATGGTTTTTTTT
>JBBPBX010025019.1:0-39213 GCA_038048925.1 Garcialebias charrua | reverse complement strand
TGATACTAAAAGCCCCAGTATAGCTCTGCGTTCGGCCGAACACCGCTCAACGCTGTTCGAACGCAGAGGCACAAGCCTTTGAACGCGGGCATGAACGAGCCAAGCTCAAATTTTACGACCGCGTACGTGAGGCGCGTTGTCTCACAATAAACTGCCCGGCACCAAACTGTTTTGTATGTGACACAAATGTATTAAATTCCCCTTCTTCATCCCTGATCTGGCCTTTTCTTTTGTTTTTTTGCCAAAAGTCAAGTGATCGCTTCCTCCTCCGCTGACTCCATGACAGAAATCATGAGGAAATGAATGAATTTGTCACGAGCGAAGTCAACTCGGGTCCAGCGTGGCTGCGCCAGGTTCTGAAGATATCCTGGTGTGCTGGACCAGTGCTCCCTGTTTTTATTTTATTTTTTAGAACTTTTTATTAACATATAAACACAGAACACCGCAGCGGTTACAGCCAGAGCCAGCTGCCGGCTCATGCCTTTTTTTCCCCCACCCGACCTGTCAATCATTTCAGTAGGCGTGTCAGCAAATGACCAATCAGCGACCTCAATTTGTCCCGTAGGTTAATGCTCCGCCCTGCTTCTGCTCAAATTACGTCAAGTATTTGGAGCGAAAACGCTGGAGCCTCACGCAGAGCTATACAGTACTGTGAACTGCCTGTGCACAGAACGCGCACGTCGAGTGGCGTACGGCCGAACGCAGAGCTATACTGGGGCCTTTACCTGTGCTGCTGATTATCCATGCTGCTGATCTCTTGGCTTTATGCTGCTTTATTCATACCCATCTCCTCACTACAGACTCATGTTCAGGCTGCTGTTTAATACACTGTACAGTATTATTTTACATTATTAGTGTTGTGCGTATATCTTAGTGTATATCTTGGATCCTTGTATGCTATTTCTTTTTATACTTTATATTTTTGGTATTTTTGGATGTAACTGGGACCTTGAGTATACAATTTTGTTCCGCCTCATGTGATGCAAACGACAATAAAGAACCTTGAACGTTGAGTATCCAGAAATTATTTGAAACTGATCAAAGTTTGTCATGGGCCTTGTTTGGTTGAAATACTTTTCTATAATCCTCTCACGACAGATTGAAGAGGGAACAGATAAAACAGAACTGTTGTCTAGATATTAATACATGTTCATGCTCCTAGTGTTTTACATATTGATGCTCATGAAAAGTTTTACATCTGAAGTTTGCATTTGAGTTGTTTAAGGATTTAAATAAACACAAAAACAGAAAAGTCTTGAACTTATTGATAAATTCAGCTCCATATTCTGAGCTAGGGTCAACACTTTCCTCAAAAGAGAGGAAGTTCTTCAGTTCTTGCAAAAATCTAAGTTTCAAGTTGAGGCTACTTAACAACAAATGTTCACATTTATGTGTGTGTGGGTGTGTATGTGTTACTTTTGCTATGATTATTCAGGCTTCCTGCGTTTTTTTATTTTATATATAAATTCTGATTTTTCTTTTTGTGTACTAAAAGGACTAATGAAAAAGATAGGCTGGCTGATTCCAAATGATTACAGTCACTGCTTATCAGCAACCAAACAAAGACATCTAACCTAACATGCTGGGAGGAACTGAACAGTCTTTCAGAGAGCGGTGCTTCAGAAAGTTCAAACTGCAAAATCAGAGACTGAACACTAGGTGTCGCTCTTGCCCCACAGCAGATGCTGGTCTGAAGCAGTCTCCTTACAGCATCAATACTATAGATTACACAAGAGTAAATACACAGAGCCCACAGAAGGCCTGCTTCTTTAGTGGAGAGCAATATTATGCTTAGAGTGGATCCAGTTACAATTAATTGGCATTTCTGACTCGTGGGGGAGTCTCAGGATGAGAGGGAGAGGATCGGGTGGCAGCTGAGTCAGAAGAAGACTGAGCAGCAGCCGACACACAGTCATTAGAACCACGGCGTGAATCATAATGAATCACACACAAATGTTGGAAACGGATCAGACATTAAATGTGAAGAATTTGTCTCAAATCAGGCGCTGGTTATCACATCACTTATATTTCTGTTTACAGTGAGGGCTAGATTAAAAACTGCAAACACTCGACAAAATATTCTAAACAGCTGGTTAGGAGTGAAATCAGACATTTTTAAGGCAACCTGCATAAGTTCAGGCAAATCAATACAGCAGCTTGTACTACAGTTTAATTTAGCCTCAACCTCTTTTTGTTTTTCTTGTCCACCCATTCCGTCTGTCAGCATGTGACGGACTGATTGGTGCTCACCCCATCCAAGCATGTCCAGAGGTTCTTAGGGTTGTGCTCCAGTGGGTTACATTGAAAGCAAACGGGCTCTAAAGGGGAGAGTGGAAACGTCATCGGTGGTAGCTACTGTTTCCCATGAAGGAAAGACACAAAGAGCCAGAGAAATCAAACTGGACGAAACTGAAATGTTTGAATATCTTAACGAGAGACTATAAACTGAAGGAAATGTAGACGATGTGAGAGTCTGAGGACTCAGAGTAAACAGTGCAGACTAGGGGTGCAAATCTCTCAGTGTCTGGGGAATCGATTCGATTCCGATTTTTGGTGCCACGATTCGATTAAAAATCGATTTTTCAATTCTGAAACGACTTTTGATTCAGAAACGATTTTTCTATTAAAATTGTCATAAATTTAGTTTCAGTTTTGTAACTGACAAGCTGAAAAGAATAAACAACAATGTAAACAAATGGAACATTTATTTAAAACAATAATTTTAGGTTCCTTATTGTATCAAATTTTTTGCATTGTTTGATATTTATACCAAAAATAGGAACAAATAATACAGGAATGCATTAAATTCTGTAACTTAAATAACCAGTACGTATTAGGTTAGCTTTTTGCTCTGTTACTTATAGAAGATTATTGTTTGAATTGATTGTTTGAACTTGTTTTGTTTTTGAAAAAAGGGGCAGATAAAATAAGATTTCTTCTTCTTTCTGCCACCTTTCATTTTATGTATTCTTTCATATACTATGAGATATGGTTTTATTTTCTTTATCTTTTGGGTTTTAATGTAAAAAAAAAAAAAATGATTTTGGGGCTTTTAGAATCGATTCTGAATCGCCAGGACTAAGAATCTCGATTCTTTAAAAAAATCATTTTTTTTCCTGCACCCCTAGTACAGACGATACCTCTCGTACAGAGCAGACTCTAAATGAGCTTCAAAACAAGTCAGTCTGCTGCAAACTACATAAAGCTGCACACGTCCTGTAAGCCCATACTGTACATGCAATTTACATTAGTGTTTATGTAGTCACAAAGTATTCTTTACTTGCTTTTCCTCTGTTTATTGGCTGCTGACAAAGCTGCTATGATGCTAATGTTTTCCCCCGTCTTTATGTGTGTGTTTGCCTATAGGGTTAGCAAAATATGAGTAAACTCAATTTAATATGCAACTACTGGTAATCAAACTGAAAACACAAAGATGCTTATAATTTTGCAGACACTGAGCTGAATTTTTTTTTCATTCATTCAACCTTTATTTATACAGGCTAGCCTCATTGAGCCACAGGGACTCATTTACAAGAGGGACATGTCTCACTCACACCCAGGGTCAATTTAGAGTTACCAATCAGTCTAACATGCATGTTTTTGGACTGTGGGAGGAAACCGGAGCACCCGGAGAAAACCCACGCATGCACGGAGAGAACATGCAAACTTGGCTGTTTTTTTTTGTTTTGTTTTTGCTGTGGTTGTTGTTGGCTGACAGTCACCTTTAACAGGTACTCAAATCTTACATGAGATTAAGCATAATGTAATTTACAAAGTTTGATCAAAACGACGTTAACTGTCATTTCTCATTATATTATCTTAGTTTAAAACTTTGGCATGAAAGGCAGCGGGTGATATGCATTTTTTCAAGGAATGCTTTGTCTTTTTTAGCAAATCAATTTGGATTTTTCCAGAGTGCTGATATATTAATTGTCCTGTTCTTGTTCTTCTTAAAATTTCAGACAGATGGCCTAAAACATCTCCAAGCGTTCAAATACAGCAAAATACCGTAATTGCTGGTGTACAAGCCACTGCTTTTTTCTCACATTTTGTACCCCGCGGTTTATATGCAGGAGTGTCTTATTTATATATTTTTTTCATAATTTTCAAAAATTATATTTTTACATTTTATTTTGACATACTTCCTGCTGCTGACTAACATTTTCCTTTGACAGAGCAGGGCACTCATGGCTCCCATCAACACCCTGGCCCTCTTGGGGGTGGGCGTTTGTGACATAGAGTTAATGTCTGCACTGACTCTTGCTCAGGGTTTCAAATTTTCTACCATAACTTTACCCACTCTGTCATCATGTGACCAGAAGTCTAACCGGAATGACCAATGAGGTACTCTCGAGGACCATCCCCCAAGATAGACGTGCATTAATTTCTTCAGATCGTTCCCATATCATTACCATATTTTACGTTTCATGCACAGAATTTGTTCAGTGATAATAGAAAACGCACAGAGAATTTTTTATGATGCAGCTTTCAAGTTAAAAGCGAACTATCTGGCTGTTGAAAAAGGAAACAGAGCTGCAGCCCATAAGCTTTGCATCAATGTGTTGATGGCCGGGCATTGGAGACACAAAGAAGTCAAGCCTGGTACATGTAAAAAAAAAAAAAAAAAAAATCTGTGTATGGTAAATATGCGTTTAACTACTACTACGCCGCTGTACACCGTACATACGCAGAGGCACAAGCGTATCCAAGCAGGGCATGTACGCGCAAAGCTCAAATTTTACGACCGCATACGCAAACGCGGTGTCCCACAATAAACCGCCCGGCTCCGGACTGTTTTGTATGTGACACAAATGTATTAAATTCCCCTTCTTCATCCCTGATCTGGCCTTTTCTTTTGTTTTTTTGCCAAAAGGCAGTGATCGCTTCCTCCTCCGTAGACTCCATGACTGGAATGATGAGAAATTAATAAATTTGTCACGAGCGAATTAAACTCGGGTCCAGCGTGGCTGTGGGAGGTTCTGCAGATTTCCTTGTGTAATGGTCTGATGTGTGGGCTGCACGACCAGCGCTCCCTGTTTTTTTATTTTTTTTCCATTATAACTTTTTATTAACATATAAACACAGAACACCGCTGCGGCAGAAGCTGCCAGCTCGCGCCTTTTTTCCCCCACCAGACCTGTCAATCAATTTAGTAGGCGTGTCAGCAAATGACCAATCAGTGACCTCAATTTGTCCCTAGGTAAACGCTCTGCGCTGCAGCGGCTCAAATGACATCAAGAATTTGGTGCGAAAACGCGAGAATGAACGCTGAGCTGTGCGGGTGAACTGTCTGCGTACAGTACGCGCCCACAGACACCAGTATGGCCGTACGCAGAGCTATGGGGGAGCCTTTAGACATAAAGCCTCCATCCAGTATACTCGGGTGTATAAGTCTGCGGAGGTCCGCATGTACCAGATTAAAGTCGACGCGGACACTCGCAAGGCATGTCCATGCAAAGCTCAATTTTTACGACCAAGTACGCATGTTCTGTGTCGCACAATAAACTGCCCGGCGACGGACTGTTTTGTATGCGACACCAATGTATTAAATTCCCCTTATTTATCCCTGATCTGGTTTAATGACTTTTTCTTCTTTTCTTTTCTTTTTTCCAAAATGCAAGTGATCTCTTCCTCCTCCACCGTTGACGCCATGACTGAAATAAGCATTTTAAATGTAAGCTGCTATAAATAAGCCAGGTTCCAGCTGTTACTCTATAGGGAGGCTTTAATCACGAGCTTCTCATTTGGAATGCTTTATTTTTAAATTATGGATTTCAAGGTGCCATAAATGTATGAATGCATTTTACAATTTCATGATCTGCTTTAATTTACTGGTTTAGACTTCATTTTAATGGGGGAGAATTCTATTGAATCCTCCAACCCATTTGTAATTAGCTACGTGCCTCTCAAGTTAGCAAGCTAACGTTTAGATAACCTAGCATAGGTTATTGCCTTGTAAAACTTTATACAGAACAATAAATCTAATGTAGAAGAAAAATATATCAGAGTTAGTAACATTATCTTTGTTGTCCTCAATGAAATGCATTGTTTGTCTGAAATCTTCTCTACAAAGAAAAATAAACGCTACTCCAGTCAATACAAATTAGACCTTCACCATACGGCTAACTGTTTAAACAATGAACAGGGAACGTTGTTTCTTTGTTTAATGTATACTGTACTTTTGTAACTCACTTGATAACTTTATGGTGACTAGTGGAGGATACAAAATGTGAACGCACATTAGGAAGACTGTTTCAAGACTTCAAGTGTTAAAACGGGTTTAAAAGTACCGGTAGCTGTTTACTTAGATTCTTGGGGGTGGACAAAGCTCAAAAGGTTTTTAGCTTTTGTATCTGTTATCGGCATTATACTCAACCTCCCAATAGTATCTGTATCGGCAATAGCCAAAATTTCCACATCGGTTGGGTTCTACTGGTGATCATCGAAATGTACAACTTCTGACCCCAAAAATAGAAGCAATCTTGACTACGTCTAGTTTGAGTATAGAAACAATTTCAGTGCATAATTACAACACAGCCTCAACAACCATTACATTATTGATTTTTAATCCCTACATTAATCATGGCAAAAACTAAACAAACAACCACTTTTTAAGTTTAGTTTGAATATTGCAATGGTTGATTAGCATTGTAAGACTCATACCAGGGTCCTGACCCAAGCAGTAGGAACAACAGATTTAAAGAAGTTCTAGGGAAAAGACATTATGGTCAAATATACTAAATATAAAAAGAGGGATCAATTTAAACTCTGAAAACATTATTTGTCTTGAGTAATAGGATGCAGAACTCCTGCAGCTCCTTTTGATGAAACTGAAACTGTTAGCAATAACTCCAACCCCTGGCTCTAAATTTCTCTAAACAGCCACTTGAGCTTCTCCAAATCTCCCAGCTGAGACACGAGCAGCAACGGCTGCACAGGAAAATCCTAAGTAAGAAAAATGAGCCTTTACAACCGAGGGGGCACAAGCAAATACCTGCACACATACACATACACACACACACACACACACACACACACTTTCTCTGGAGATGACGGGGATTTATTTTGTAGGATGTAACAAAACTAATTTTGGAAGTGAGCCTCTGTTAATGAGCTGGTCTTTGATGTGTAAATCCTCCGGTCCCAGAGCAAAGCCGAGACAGTCTCCCTACAGTCCTGCTCAGGTGCAGCCTAGCTCCCTTCTGTATTACTTATCTTGTGTACCAAATGTTGTAGGACTTCTGACAGCTAATAAACACAGACCTTAAAGACCGTGACAAATGCAGATCTTTTTCCAGGCCTTGCTGAACAAAGGCACAAGTTTTATGTGAGTTGTTAAACACTTTTTACATCTTTATACTGTACACTGCATTTGATAACCCACATTCACCCCCACTCTGTATGTCAAGCACTGATATATATTTTAACTGACTAAATGTAAGTCTTTGGTTCATTTCCTTTCTGTATTGCTTCTCTCCGCAGAGTAATTGGATTGTGGCTGCACTGTCATGTACACGTTTAAATGAATGCCTATTAATCAGAGGATAATTGGACACATACCCATGATAAACGGTGCTGCTCTACTTTGAGTCACGTACAAATTAGGCCATTTTCAGGGATCTATTTCTTATCTGGCTTGACTCATGCTTATATAAGCTGCAGGCTAATAGTGGTCTATGAACGTGCAACTTCCACATGGGCATGACTCCATTATTGTGGTTTTACACTAATTATACTTTTTCTGTAAGAGCTGACACCCATTAACTTCTTGCTAGTAATTTTTGGACAATGCAAAAAATAAGACAATATTAAACCAGCATTTTGAACTCTAATCGAAGAACCTAATACGTACATGTATTGATACTTGAAACTCCAAAAGCACAACCTATAAGTTCTTAAGGGGTGCTTTAATTCCAAGAACTGATTCTTTGTTTGTTTTGTTTGGTCAGTCATTACATTTCTGACTTCAGAAACTATGGGTAAACCAGAGTTACTGAAAAAAAGCATTTTGTAAGAAAACTGCTTCAGTGGGAAAGTGGTAATTTTGGGTAATATTATTTTTTGATCCTTAGTACAGTAATGAGATTAATTTCTTTTTTCTTAGCTTTATAGTTTGATTATTGACCCATGAGCATGAACATACCGTTAATACTTGCATTCAAGTGCCTTGCCTACATGCCATCCATCCATCCATTGTCTTCCGCTTATCCGGGGTTGGGTCGCGGGGGTAGCCTAAGTAAGGAGGCCCAGACTTCCCTCTCCCCAGCCACTTGGAGCAGCTCCTCTGGGGGAATCCCAAGGCGTTCCCAGGCCAGCCGAGAAACATAGTCCCTCCAGCGCGTCCTGGGTCTTCCTCTGGGTCTCCTCCCGGTGGGACATGCCCGGAACACCTCACCAGGGAGGCGTCCAGGAGGCATCCTAACCAGATGCCCGAGCCACCTCAACTGGCTCCTCTCGATGTGGAGAAGCAGCGGCTCTACTCCGAGTCCCTCCCGGATGACTGAGCTTCTCACCCTATCTCTAAGGGAGAGTCCAGACACCCTGCGGAGAAAACTCATTTCAGCCGCTTGTATCCGAGATCTCGTTCTTTCGGTCATAACCCAAAGCTCATGACCATAGATGAGGGTGGGAACGTAGATCGATCGGTAAATTGAGAGCTTTGCCTTTTGACTCAGCTCTCTCTTCACCACGACAGACCGGTACAGCGCCCGCTTCACTGCGGACGCTGCACCTATCCGCCTATCGATCTCACGCTCCAGTTTTCCCTCATTCGTGAACAAGACCCCGAGATACTTAAACTCCTCCACTTGGGGCAGGACCTCCTCCCCGACCCGGAGAGGGCATGCTACCCTTTTCCGGCTCAAGACCATGGCCTCGGATTTGGAGGAACTGATCCTCATCCCGGCCGCATCACACTCGGCTGCAAACCGCTCCAGTGAAAGTTGTAAATCACGAACTGATGAAGCCAGTAGGACCACATCATCTGCAAAAAACAGAGAAGCGATTCTAAGGTCACCAAAACGGATCCTCTCAACACCTTGGCTGCGCCTAGAAATTCTGTCCATAAAAGTTATGAACAGAATCGGTGACAAAGGGCAACCTTGGCGGAGTCCAACTCTCACCGGAAACGAGCCTGACTTACTGCCGGCAATGCGGACCAAGCTCTGACACCGGTCGTACAGGGACCTAACAGCCCTTATCAAAGGGCCTGGTACCCCATACTCCCGGAGTACCCTCCAGAGTGGAAGAGTGTCCAACCCCTCTCAAGGAAACTGGTTCCAGAGCCAGAGCCATGCGTTGAGGTGAGTCCGACTATTTCTAGCCGGAACCTCTCAACCTCACACACTAGCTCAGGCTCCTTCCCCACCAGAGAGGTGACATTCCATGTCCCAATGGCCAGCTTCTGTAGCCGAGGATCAGACCGCCAGGGTCCCCGCCCTCGGCCACCACCCATCCCACATTGCACCCGACCCCTTTGGCCCCTCCCACAGGTGGTGAGCCCATGGGAAGGGGGACCCACGTCTCCTCTTCGGGCTGTGCCCGGCCGGGCTCCATGGGTAAAAGCCCGGCCACCAGGCGCTCGCCAGCGTGCCCCACCTCCGGGCCTGGCTCCAGAGTGGGGCCCCGGTGACCCGCGTCCGGGCGAGGGAACATTTAGTCCATTTATTGTACTCGTCATTGGGGTCTTTGGGCTGCACTTTGTCTGGTCCCTCACCTAGGACCTGTCTGCCTTGGGTGACCCTACTAGGGGCATGAAGCCCCTGACAGCATAGCTCCTAGGATCACTGGGACACTCAAACCCCTACACCACAGTAAGGTGGCAGCCCAAGGAAGGAGTGCCATCCACATGCCTACATGTCTTTCAACAAAAAAAAGGAGACTGAATGCAAAAAGTCATTTGTGTCAAAATGAAACCTATGAACATATTGAATTATTATTATTGTTATTATTATTATTATTATTATTACTATTATTATTATTATTATTATATAAGCTTCTTTAAAATGAGCAATTCAATTGATTAATATTAGAGCCTGACTGATAAGGAAATTTTGGCTATCGCCAAGACTGATATGGCAAATGGTAAATGGAGCTTACTTATATAGCGCTTTCCAGCCCCCTTTGAGGGGCCCCAAAGCGCTTCACAGTACCAACCATCCACCCATTCATACACACATTCATACACCGGTAGCGGTAGACTGCCATGCAAGGCGCTGCCTGTCCTACCGGGAGCAACTCGGGGTTAAGTGTCTTGCCCAGGGACACAACGAGGTATGCCTGTGACCGGGGATCGAACCCGAGACCTTCTGGTCCTGAGCCGGCTGCCCTGCCTCTACACCATCTCGGCCCCATTGGACAATTGGGCAAGAGGAAGGCTAATGCTAATGCTGAGAACCAATATAATGGCTGAAAACGTTATTGCTTTGTCCACCCTCATGAAGCTAAGAAGACAGCTAGTGGAGCGGGGCTTGTTTATTTAGTGCAGTGGTTAGCAACCATGAAGCTAAGCTAACCTGAGTGACCTTCAAACAGAGGTCAAAAATGTGTTAGGAATTTTTTTGTCTCCAAACCCTATGTGTCATTTTTCACCACTTTTATTGTCTGTCCAACAGATCTCACTTGTAAATGAGTCTTCGAGGCTCAATGTGACTTATCTGTTGAATGAAAAATCAGATTCACGTTTTACCTAGACCCACAGCAGGTTTACAATGGTGCACTGGTCATTAAAACGGTCTTCCTAATGTGCGTTCACATTTTCTATCCTCCATTATTCACCATTAAGTTATCAAGTGTGTTACGAAACTATAAATTAAACAAAGAAACACCTTTCCTTGTTCACTGTTTCAACAGTCAGTCACATATGGTGAAGGTCTAACGTATTGACAGCAGCTGCATTTATTTTTCTTTGCAGAGGAGTAATTGCTCCCTGCTTCAGCTGCGCTGAAAGTAAAACAAGTGAATGGCCATGACTTGAAAGGCGTTTTCATGCGCCCTCAGCTGGATACACTGTACAATTACGGTTGGTTTCCAGCATGTTAGGGGTGAAAATTAGAAGTGATTATATTGGCGGATAATGAGACAATTACAGATACTGATAGGTCCCCAAACACCTATATCGGCCTAAAATATCGGCCCCCATCGATATATCGGTCGGGCTCTAATTAATATAATGTAGCAAGAAAACATGTGTTGTGTCTCAAAGTAACAGTACCCTGGTGCTTTCCTGTAAAAAGTTGCAATTGCACCTTTACTGGATTAGACATAGTGGCGTTTAAAGCACACCAAACTATGCAGACCCATTAACAGACACACAAAAACACACAGTGGTTCTTAATTTGGCACAGGAACAGCCTTCCAGAAGAGTGACACAGATAATTATTGGTGCAGTAATGTTTTTTTTCTTCAGCAGTCACTGAAACTGTAAATGTTTATTGGTACTTGATAGACTGCTAAGCTGCTAAAAAAAAAAGGGCACATTTTTTAAACGAACTATGTGGCTCAATCAGTCACAGTTGTTGGTACTGTATGTTCAAATAAAAATAATCATTTAAAGTCTAATTAGTGACGAGACAGGAATGTGGAAAAACACAGACTAAAAATATGGCGGGGGGTGCTACAGTAGCTCAGTGGTCAATGCTGCAATTCTGAGATTGCAGGTTTGAGCCCAGGTTTTGTCAGAAAAGGCATCAATAATTGCCAAATCTTTCTTGAAAATTTGCTCAATATGGCAAATAAACTGTGAACACCCTGTACTTTTCATGACAACAGCATGCAAGTTGCCAGTCCATCACACAGCTAAAAAAAATACTTTAACAAATGCTAACGAAAAAAATGTGCCATTGCAAATCCAGTAACAAACAAACAAAACAAAAAAAACTTTCAAAGATGTATTCAAGAGGTTTATTTTAACATCACTGCTATGCTGTCAATGACATCTAAAACCTTTTAATGGTTTCCCAAATTATACACATGATCAAAAACATCTTGAGTGGTGAAAGTATTTAACAACTACGCCAGCGTGATGTGCTCACTAACAACTAAAAATACAGTTAATGTTGCATAAATGACATTTATTTCAACAGGCCTCCACTGAACTTTCACTTATCAACACTTCACTCACGTATAATTACTAAATAATGAATCATGTGCTCTAACAGTGACTACCGTATGACTCGATGTGCATCTTGTCTGCAGGATTAAAGGAGAATTATTGCACATTTTGTTACTCAGTCTCGACCACTGCCACCTTTTGCTCTTCCCTCATCCAGTTAGTTGTGATCATGAACCTAACCCAACAAAGATAATGAAATGGTTTAAACATTAAAGGTGCTATATGTAATTTCTGGAACACGCTGGAACTTAGGAAAATGTTGAACAGAGACACGTTTCTGGTCCCTCCCCCTCAGAGCCATATATGGCTCTGCTCGCTCTTGCTCTCGGCGAAATTCAGCTCTGCTTCCGAATGCTCCGCCTCCACTGCATGTCCTGTCAGCCACTGCAAAGTTCTGTGTTTATATGTTAATAAAACGTTCTAAAAAATAAAATAAAAACAGGGAGCGCTGGTCCAGCACACCAGAACACCAGCAAATCTGCAGAGCCTCGCGCAGCCACGTTGGACATGAGTTTGATTCGCTCGTGACAAATTCATTCATTTCCTCAATGTTTCTGTCATGAGTCAGTGGAGGAGGAAGCAATCACTTGACTTTTGGCAAAAAAACAAAAGAAAAGTCCAGATCAGGGATGAAGAAGGGGAATTTAATACATTTGTGTCACATACAAAACAGTTTTGCATCGCTTTGCAATACTTTGAACGAGAACGTGCGCGGCCGCTGCGGGCTGGGACAGGCGGGGGCGTGGGTTAGGAGCGTGAGAAGTGAGAAGCTCTGTTTTTATTGGCTGGTTAACGGCGGGTCACTGTGGCTTTTTAGAAATGCTTTTAGAGAAGCAAGGGGACTATAGTTTTTTTCAGAGATTACTTTGTCTAACATCAGTCTGTCAGGAGATAGTGACAGAGTGAAGAAATATGTTAAAAATATATTTTTAGACAACTTACAGACTGCACTACAGAACTGTAGACTGCAGCTTTAAAGTCTAAAGGAGTAAAATCATCAGTTAAGACTGACAAAATGGACTTTTCCACTTTAAATGTAACATCTTTTAAATCTTACTCCTATAACAAAAAGTTTCCCCTTTCAGGTCATCTGCATCGCTCCTGAAGTTTTTGGCCTGCTTAACGGTTTTCTTTCACTGTGGAGTCTTAAATAAGAACTCACCAGTACTCGATCCACTGATCTTCCTCAAAAATGTCCTCTGGAATGGGATCAATCAGCACCAGGTCTGACACTTGCCTGAGGACAAAAGGACACGCAGATGAAGTAAGACTCGCTGATGAGATTCGTCCACTTTACCCTCCCAGCCATCGTTATAATGAGTGTAAGAAAAGTGACATCATACTTCCTGTCATTCTCTAGATTTGTACTCCATGACAGCACACACACACCAAAGCCAGAGGTAACATTTTCATTTGTAAAGATGTCATCAGAACACCGCTTTTTAATTTTCTCCCCTAACTGCAGAAACATTACACCAAATAAAATCCTTCATTTTTTATTCCTGGTGCAGGCAGCATGTCACATGAATCATATGGGTAGTGTGTGCAATGATTGGAAGCAAAACTGGAATATACAGTATTTGTTCCAAAATGTAACTCTGTAAAGTTCAATGAAAATAATAACAATTAATCATCTTAAGATGTGTTATTATTATTATTATTGTTAAAGATTTATTACAAAAAACTGCAATTAATCTAGTTATGTTTGCACATTTTTATCATACAATATTACAGGCATCACATTTTCCTTTTATTGCTGCCAACACTGTGGTTTGATACTCAACACACCAATCTGATACCGAGATAGTTAACCAGCATCTAATATCTGCTGATATCTGCAAATACTGTATTACAGTATACTACAAGATCTAATGGAACCAAAGCTTACAATAGCATCATTACCTGAATAAACCACAGCTACAGAAAGACAATTTGTTCTAGGAGTCAATATTCTGATGTAAAACTGTGATAACGATTAAACCCTCCAGACTAAATTGTCCTGTTATTGAATAGACAGTTTAACAGATGGGATCAAAGCCATGCAATTTTCTGACTTTCACAGAAACTAAAGACTAAATGAAATGTCAGAGATCTAGGAACAGACAGCATCCCTAAATTATTGCCAAGTATTTGCTTTAGTCATTGTTGCAGAATATCTTACTTCTCTATAAGGAATACTTTTGTGGTTCACTTTAGTTTTGTCTGACATGATTCAATGGGCCTATTTATCATTTAAAAATATAAATACTATATGATGCATATACAGTACCGGTACTTGTTTTAATTTGTTTTCTTCAGGAACAGGCAGACTCATCAGAATGTACCAGCTTTGGTTTATTATGTGTGTTAACCATGAGATAAACTATATAAAGAATTATAAAACACTTAAATTCTGTAAGAAAGTTCATTTTGTCCCTTTGGGAAGTCAGCTTTGTTGATTTTAGAACGGCTTTTGTACCACAGCTCCCAGATGATTTATTCTTCTTAATAAACACTAGTTTGTGGTTGTATTCAGAGGCATACTTCCTCAACAACATTAATTATGATGTAGTGCGTTTGTGCCTACGTGAAGTTTGGAAACAAGATTTTTTTTAAATGGCTAAAATATCTTATCTGTACAGATAGTGAAAAAATATATACATTTTGGAAACTCTTCTGTCCAAGGATTGAACTAGACAATTTCTGAAGAAATTTTGAAGTTACTTCCAAAACTTAAAAAACACACCAACTTTCTCCTATAAATCCAAATACAGGTAGTCCTCGACTTACGACGGCCTCGACTTACGACGTTTCGCGGTTACGAACGCCCTCCCATTGGAAAGCATTGTTTCGAGTTACACGGTTTATGCGCCTTTACACCAAAAAATACGGTACCGAAACTCAGCGGAGGACAGCGGAAATTTACAGGAGGGAGGGGGGAGAGTGTACCTTAGCAGCCACGACAATGGAAAATTACAGGGCGGAGGATTACAGCTGAAAATTACAGGAGACCTCATTGTTTACAGGCAGACCGGAGGCAGAGGAGGTTAGGAGGGGCTAACATGCTAACAGACCTTACTGTAAAACTCTGGACCGCGTGGAAAAGTACAGGAGACCTTTGTTTGGACCGGAGGTTTACAAGGCAGAGAGGCTACAGCTGAGCAACGAGCTAACATGCTAACAGACGGATGAAGACTCCACCAGCTCCCAGTAGGAAAATAACTTTTTCCCCTTCATTATGGCTCCAAATGTATTTGTTTTTTGACAATTATGTAGGGTACTGTGTTAGGATAGGCCAAATGCTTGGTAAAATACAGTATTGTATAAGGTGCAGTTTGAACGTATTTTCCGACTTACGTCGAAATCCGTGTTACGAACGGGCGTAGGAACGGAACTCCGTCGTAACTCGGGGACTACCTGTTGTAACTTTGGTAAATAGTTTTATTACTAGTTTTGTAATACAAAGTATTCTAAGTTGACAAAGTACCATTGATTTAAAGTAGAAATTGTATAAGGCGTATAAAGAGCAAATATCAACAAAAAAAATTATATAATGGTTACGACAGGGTCGTTTTTCTCTACGGCCAACATTGATACAGTACCGGTACTTATCTTTAGAAATCAGGGCAGCTGATGGCCAACACACATTAACTTTTTTATTCTATTCTGGCCAAAATGTATTTACAGTTCACAAAAATGTTAAAAATAAAACTTTAATAAACAAGCCAATTACTATTTGGACACTTTAAAAATATAGAAAAACACTTTTACATTTTATTTATTTATCTTTTTTTTACCCAGGCAAATCATACTGCGATCACAGATCTATTTTGCAAAGGAGACCTGGGCCTGAAATCAGCCTAACGTCATGTTTTTGGACTGTTTTAAAAACTAAGTTGTGGGCTACAGCATGCTATTAAATCTTCATCGTCCTACTTTGTAATCTATTAAGAATGTATAAAACATGGCCAACTAAAATGTTTTTTAAAGTTGCAATTATCAGCCCATTAAACGGTCTATATGTACCTGTCTCTCACTCTCTGAAAACCCTTTGAATAAGAAAGCAGGAAAAGGCAAAGACCAGATGCATCAACAGTTGTGTGAAAATGATGTGTGTCTGAGGAGTATTGTACCGTTTTATCTGGTTTGTGGTTTATTTGTAATCAGATTCAGATATCAAAAACTAAACCCTGGAGGGAAAATTAAGGAAACAAGAGTGAAGAATGGCAAGGAATAAAATTAAATCACAACCAAGCTAAACAAAGCAAAAATGTGGATAAGACAATAAAGAAATGGACTAAAAGAGTGTATTCTGGTGTGTTTGTAATCTAATTCTGTGAGATGTCTCCCAGTTTCTCATCCAGCGTTTCCCTCAGCTTCTCAGACGACTTGACCGAGTTCACCTGTTAATAATCAGCAGCTTCTCACCTGTCTCTACTCAAAGTGTATACATATTGTCTTACTTTCTCAAAGTTAGACATCAGATTCATGTCGTTCATGGCGACTCTTCCCTGAAAGTTGATCCTGTTTCGTCCACTAGAGAAACAGAACGTCACATCACTGACGAGTAGAGAGCTGAAGATTGTGTGTGATGTTGAGCGGTACCAACTAGATTCAGTTGGGCTCACCTCTACGCACAACTTGAGCTCTGGAACCCAACTCCTGGAGAGAGACAGAACTCTCTCCTACTCCGGAGTTGCCCAGGGAGAGAGGCGTCGGGCGGGTGTTGGAATACTCACAAGCCCCCAGCTGAATTCCTTGGTGTTGGGAGTTTTCCCAGATGAATGAAAGGGTTGCTTCTCTGTGGCTTTGGACTGCATGAGAGAATGTTCTGCCTGTTGTTTGTGCTTATACACTAAACATTAGTTCAGATTTCCCAGCCTTTGTGAAGTCTTGATGATGTCCTGGAAGGGGTTCCAACTGCGATTCCCTCGTTCTATGGGGTGACTTCAGTGCTCATGTGGGCAATGAAAAAGTCATCTGGAAGGGGCTGATTGTGAGGAAAGGCCTTCCTGATCTGAACCTGAAATGTGTTCACTTGTACTTCTGTGCTAGACAGACATGGATTGTCCATAACGAACACCATGTTTGAGCACAGGGTAGTGTGTACTTGGTACCAGGCCACATTACGCCAAAGGTCAATGTTCGATTTTGTAATTGTGTCATCTGACCTGAGGCCCAGGGGCGGCCGGCCAATAGGGGGCGCTAGGGCGCCACCCGACTGGAACTTCTGGACCATTTTACATTGAAGACTTTAAGAAAAAAATTAATAAAAATGAAATAATAAAATAAAAATATTTCGAAATATATGCATACATGTTTTTAGTTGTGTAGGATAAATATTTTATAAGTAATGATGAGTTATATTGTTTGTTTCAAAAAAAGTTTTCTGATTGGTGACGCATTTCCTGTTTTGGGGGTGCATGGATCTTATCCATAGACTGTTGTTATAAATGGCGCATGTGCAGTTATTCCACGACGTTACAAAACAATGGGAAGATGCTGGGCGCCGTTTTCCCCGCCCTGGACAGTCCAACGTGAGCTCTACCTACCGATCGCGTGTTTCCGGACGTTTATTTATTTATTTTTTTTTTGTCTGGAAAATTAGCCGTGCGGTCAGTGACTCAAGCAGGCTTGCTCAGGTAAGTTTTAAATCATTGAAAGCCCTTTATCTAATGTCTATTTGCATTTCTGACTGATATGCCTCTCAAATTTTAGATGGCTGTTTGTGAAAAAAGCCTTCAGCTGACTGTTTATTCTAAAAGTGGCAACTGGTGAGTTTGTTTTTGGAGCTAACATGCTAATGCTAGCCTTTATCTAATGCTTATATTATTATATTACCATTCCTGACTGATATCCTCTCCACTTTTAGGTGGCTCTGTTTGTGATAAAAGCCTTCAGCTGACTGTTTATTCTAAAAGTGGCAACTGGTGAGTTTGTTTTTTTCTTTGTTTGTTTGTGGAGTTAGGTTGCCAGCGCAGGTTATTGTACAGTATTGGACTCTGATGGCTACATTTATTTTAATTTGCTTATAAAAATGATCAAACATTAATAATTTTATATACTAAATGTCACTTGTGGTGTTTTACTATTTCTTAACACTGTATTGATCTGGAGAATGAAAACAAAGCCTCTTGCAAGTAGAAATGCAGAAATGTTTTAATCTCACTTATTTTCCTTTCTATAATTTATATATAATTTATTTATTTATATATTTTTTGTTTGTTCTTTGTTGTTTTAGTGAGTCAAATTGGCTCTTCTCATCCTGAGCATTTAATTGTTCTGTTGACCTTGTATTAATCTGCATTTGATTTTTTTTTTTTACTGTTTGAACTTGGGATTTTTTTTTCATTTTGGAGAAATAGGATCATTTGTGGCATTCAACAATGTTTTCGTATCCTACGATTTTTTTCAGATACAAACAAAATTTATGAGTGGTCCGGACCTGTCGTATATTTACGAGCAGTCAGTCTGCTGTCATCCAGACGGCATTTTTCCACTAATAACTTCATATTTCGTTATTTAGAAAATATTTAGAGTTCAAAAAAGTCACGCACCACAATTGTTTTTGACAATAGGTTCTGTTTGAAGTCGAATTATAATTTTAAATGTAATAATGACTAACGGATTAAAGTATTTCAATTAAAATCAATTTGTTATCAATGCCGTTTTCTAACACTACAATATTAATATGAAGATCTCAAACTGAAACCAACTTAAATTATGAATTAATTTAAGTTTAATTTGTCTCGGTAACGCAGACTTCGGTAACGCAGACTTTAGATGGACCTCCTCCTGTTGCTGTCATAGATCTCAGATGGCGCAGTGAGATGGACATTGCGTCGCAGTTCCGAAGCTCATGGGTTCAATTCCCACATGGGACAACGTTTTTTTTTCCTTCTTTTAATTCATTCCAGATTTAAAAAACACAAGAAAACTATTTACAATACAACAAGAAATAAAGCATAAAGTCTTTTTAATCTGGAATGAATAAATAATCTAAAGAAAGAAGGAAAATAAAAGTCATACCTTGTGGGAATCGAACCCACAATAAGGTTAGGAGCACCTAACGGTGCAATGCTTTATCCAGTGAGCCACCAGGACGCGTGCATATTTTAAGGTCCACATTTATTATAAACAAACATTCTTTGGCTTTAGCTGGTCTTTTACTCCCATGAGTGATGCTGCTAATAAGGACAGATTTTCTTTTCTTGACCTCAGAGAGCAGAACTTCAATCTCCGCACCGGTAGAGTTCTTCTTTTTACTTTTCGCTGTCATTTTATGAACGAACACGTTTTGCCTCTGAGGCAGGAAACGTAGCCTTATATGGCGTTTTGAGGGGTGGGAATTATGTAAATAAGCTCTCCGCGTGCACGCGCAGGTGTTTAGAACAGGTGGAATTCATCAACGGACGCAACTCATTTACACACTTTTCCTGAGGATAGAAGAGTTTGTTGAATCTGACGTGGCATGTTCGTACGAACGCTTCGTACGAACAAAAGTAGGAGAAATTTAGGATAAAAATACGAACATGTTCGTGCATTAGGCCCAATGTTTATGGTATTTGTACAATCAAAGTTTCTTGTATTATAACCGTTTCACTGTCTGAACTTAGCTTCACTCAGGTTAAAATCTTCAGTTCTTCTGAAACAGAGCTCTGTGAAGTCAATCATTTCATCCATACTGCATCTGTTGGGTACTTAAGCTACCGTAATCAAGAGATAACACTCCAACTTAGAGACTCAAATGTCTCAGAACCATGTTCATAACTAAATAATGATATACAAGTAGTAGTAGTATATAAGTAGACCCCCCTCTGTGATAAATTCAAGGAATGTTGCCTATCTCTCAATCTAACACAACTTATCGATTCTCCCACCAGACCAAACATAAAATGTCCCGAAAAATCTTCTACCTTAGATCTGTTTTTCACAAATGCACCTCACAAATTTCCTGGTATAGGTGTATTTGCTAACGTTTTGAGTGATCATTCCGTAATAGCAGCTCTTAGATCTACTAAACTTCCACCTGCTAAGCCCAGAATAATTCAAAAAAGGGATTTGAAACGTTTCAGTGAACAGTCATTCCTTTGGGATCTATCCCACTTTGATTGGCAACGTATCCTACAAATCAATGACGTGAACACCGCTTGGAACTATTTTCATGATAGTTTCATTTACTTTGTAAACAAACACGCACCTTTCCGGCAGTTCAGGATAAAGGGCCGTGACAGCCCCTGGTTTACTCCTGAACTAGCTGATCTCCTGCACTGGAGAGATCATCTTTGGGCCGCAGCAAGAAAATCACACTCAGACACTGATTGGTTGAAATTTCGGCAGCTAAGGAATAAATGCACAACTGCCATCAAAGCCGCAAAACGTAACTACTTCTTATCTCAGACCTCCAAAAATCTAAACGATCCTAAAAAATTCTGGAAAACCATCAAATCTCTCTCAGGCACCCCCCAATCATCTGACCTCCCATCACAATTTCTTGTTGACTCTGTTCCTGTGTCAAATAAGCACGAGATCCTGAACTGTTTCAATAAACATTTTGTTGCTTCTAGTTCATTATTTGACACAGTTACAAATGGAAAATCAGCCACTTCATCTAATAATCAAACTTCTACAAATCAAATCCCTCCTACAAGTCAACCATCAGTTAATCACACCTTCTCTTTTTCTCCGTTCTCAGTCAGTGAGGTAAATAAACTGTTAAATGATCTTGATCCTAAAAAATCTGCAGGTCCAGATGAACTTCCACCTTATTTCTTAAGGCTGGCTGCTCATATCATCACAGTCCCTGTGACCCACATCTTTAATCTGTCCATAAGCCAAAACACCATTCCGGATGCTTGGAAAACAGCCTTTGTTCTTCCTTTGCTGAAGGGAGGTGACCCCACCTCACTGAACAATTATCGACCGATCTCTAAACTCTGCATCTTAGCCAAGGTTCTAGAAAAACTGATAAACTCTCAGATCAAAAATTATCTGGACTCATTTAACATCTTACCTCTCCATCAATCTGGTTTCAGGAAAAAACACAGCACAACAACTGCTTCTCTGAAGGTTCTGAATGATGTTGTTGAAGCATTGGATGCTAAGGATTATTGTGCTGCACTTTTCTTAGATCTGTCTAAAGCTTTTGACACTGTGGATCATAACATCCTGTGTCATAAGCTCTCAGAAATCGGTTTCTCTGATCACACCATCGGTTGGTTTTCTAACTATCTTTCCAATCGGAGGCAATGTGTTCAACATAACGGTACTTCTTCCAGCTATTTAACAGTTAAAAATGGTGTACCACAAGGCTCAGTTTTAGGACCAACCCTCTTTACAATCTACATAGCTAATGTAGGTCACTGCATCCCTGATGCATCCTTACATTTCTATGCTGATGATACAGTTGTTTACTGCCGAGCTAAAACAGTAGCTAAGGCTTTCCAGTTACTGCAATCCGCTTTTGACATCATCCAGTCAGATTTGTTCCGTCTCAAACTTGTCCTAAATGCTGATAAAACAAAAGGGATGTTTTTTTCAAGTAGGAAGGCGGTTCCAGCAGATCTTCCTCTGATTTTATCCTCAAATGGTGTCCCTATTGAGTTTGTTGATTCCTATAAATATCTGGGTATACTGGTCGATTCACATCTCTCTTTTAAACTCCACGTGGAAAACCTAGTGAAGAAATTGAAAGTTAAACTGGGTTTCTTTTTCAGAAACAGATCATGTCTAACACTGAATGTTAGGAAACGCCTTGTATCTGTGACTTTCCTTCCCTCCATTGATTACGGTGACATTCTCTACATGAATGCTCCTACAAGCACCCTGCGGATGTTGGATGTTGTCTATCATGGTGCACTAAGATTCATAACTGGTTGTGATTATCGTACCCACCACTGCACCCTGTATTCACTGGTTAACTGGACATCATTAACCTCACGCAGACTCTTCCACTGGTACATTTTCATCTTTAAATCACTTCTTGGTCTGCTGCCCTCATACATCTCCTCCTACATGTCTTTGCGTGAGTGCAGCTACAGTGTGCGCTCTCAGGACATGATTACCTGCAGTGTTCCATCAGTGAGGACTGAACTTGGAAAAAGGGCCTTCTCCTATTCCGCTCCTGCTTCATGGAATATCTTACAAAAAGATCTGAAGCTCTCGACCTTGACTTCTCTAAATGGTTTTCAGAATCTGTATGAATCCTGGCAAAAACCAATGCAGATTTGTTCCTGTCTTTGATTTTATACGTCTACCTTATAATGTTTTGCTAGTTTTTTGATACTTTGTTTAAAAAAAAAATGTATTTCTCTCTTTTGTTTTTTTCTCTTTTGTTTTCTATTGTTTATTGTTTAAGGAAATTCTACCATTGCTGTTCATCGTTCTTTAGTTTTAGCAGGTCGCTTTCGTAAATGAGCCATGAGGCTCAATAAGATTTACCTGACTAAATAAAGGTTGAATGAATGAATGGAATACAGTAGTTCAGATGCCTGAATATTTTGTAATTTTTACAGAAACATCAGCAGAACTGGTTGTTCAGATGAAGTCCACTGTGAGTTGGCTCAGTTTTATCTGCGTCCAGAGTAAGTAATTGACACCCAGTTGCAAAACTGTTATGGGATAAACATCCAGTACCAGGACAGCAATTCTGTCTCTTAAGAGGTTTTAATTGTAACTCCTGTATAAGTTTGAAAATATAAAAGAGGCAGATGATGACATGGGAACATTAAAATTTTATACATCATCACATCTAGTTGCAGAGATGATTTGTCTTTGTATTTAAATTACTTCCATAATATATAAGGATTATAGTTAGCATAAAAAGTGTATGAGAGATCACTAATTTAACAATTTGTCTTTAGTTTATGCAGAGTAGATTGTGGTCACCTGTCTTTATTAACCTTATTTATACGGTAGTGCACTTTCTTCTGCCCACGCTGAAATATTTTTTAAGGCATGAAAATAAAATTTTCATATTATATACATAAAAAATACTATCTTCTTTATCTAAAACCTTGAGTTTTTCTACATGATAAAATACTTACACATCATGAATGTGGCTGTAGAACCGGCCATTGAGCGCACCAAGCTCAGAGCCTACCAGTATAAAGGGCACGGCTAGCCCTGCAGCCTGCAGCAGTCGGTGCAGATCATCCACCATCCTGCAAGACAGCATCACTCATCAGTCCCTGCGAAAAAACCAGGACATGCTGCAAACTGGGTCAGGTTTCTGTATCCAGACAGGTGGCACTGGGACCTTCAACATAAATGATGAATATAATAAGCTAATGATAATTCCTTCTATATACAGTATAAAATGTATAATATATACATATATAATATGCCACGGTATGTATAATATGCTCATTGACACGTTAATCCCCCCAAAAGAAAAAAAAACCAATACTATACATCAAACCTACCAAAGCATAACAAGATACAGTAAGAAGTCATTTTAATAGGTTGTTTAATTTCTTTCAGATACGAGATCAAAATGAACAGCACTGCTTAATCCCAGAGACTGGACTCTTGGCTTCCTTCCATTGCAAAACATTGCTGGACAGGAAATTTCCAGCAAACCTAAATCATGGGTGTGGGGGCATCATCATTAGATGAGGGGGCAGCAGCTCTGCTTAGAGAGCCATCTGCTACTCTGGGTTTGTTGTGCTAATAAATCAAACCTGAAGTGTCAAACTGGAATGAAGAGATTTCACAAGACTCTCGGGGTTAAGGTTAGGCAGTCATCAAACTCCTTCACATATTGCATTCTGGGAAATTGATTGCTTTCATCTCAAACTGGCAAACGAGCGCCACCTTGGCCAGATGCCAAGGTAGCTAGACCGCTGACTGTCTGTGAACCACGCCTGCTCATCTCTTAGGCAGAATGAATGTAGGACGAATGTGTTACGACGCAGACGAGGGGAAGATTATAATCTGATCTTGAGACAACTCAAGGAAAGTCAGGACAGAGCTAAGATGTGCTCAGCATAAACCCATCCATGAACAGGTCACAAGTTGTTCTTTTGTTTCTCTTCTCTGAAAATTAAACCTCACAAGTGATGGATGGTGGGGGCATAAACATCATAGAAGAAAAAATATGAAAGCCGTTAAAGACAGGTCTAAACAGAATAATAAGCAAGAGTACCACATAAAGCACATTACGGTATATGCACATCAGCAAACTGTTATACAAGAATACAGAAGTGATGCATATATGTCTCAAGTCTTCTTAAACTATCCTGGATCAGAAGAAGTAGCCTGGAAGAGCAAAGAACTTGGTTGATGTTTGACCTTGCTTTGTGATCTTGACCTTGTATCCTTCCGGGGCTGATGAGAAGGATACAACAACCACCCCATCTAATGATGGTATGTTTGTGCAAAAGTGTATGTGTCTGTATGAAAAATGTATGACACTCGGTCTAGTTGAGGTACAAATGTGTATCAAGTTTTGTTAAATTATCTTGAGCACATACACTGCCTGGCCCAAAAAAAAGTTGCCACCAAAAAATAAGGTCACACACTAATATTTCATTGGACCACCTTTAGCTTTGATTACAACATGCATTCACTGTGTTGTTGTTTCAATAAGCTTCTACAATGTCACAAGATCTATTTCCATCCAGTGTTTGATTAATTTTTCACCTAGATCTTGCATTGATGACTAGGCACTAGACATGATGGGTGCATCACTTCACCTGCCTCTCTTCTTACCCTGATGCCCACATCACTCTGGAACAGGGTCAGTCTGAACTCATCGGACCACATGACCTTCTTCCATTGCTCCAGAGTCCAATCTTTATGCTCCTAACAAACTGAAGCCTTTTTTCCAGTTAGCCTCACTGATTAGTGTTTTTCTTAAAGGGGACCAAATGTAGGTCATATAATTTTTTGTGGTATATCTGTGGGCTTTCCAGACCATTTTCATTCAATTTTATACACAAAATAATGCTTAGATAATAAAATATCTCCTTTCTAATTCTGCCAAATTTCACTTCCGTTAAAAACGACCGGTTTATGATAATGAGGTCTGAAAGCCACGCCCTACAAAGATCTGTTTACATTAACTACGCCCTCTGTAAAAGCCAGTATCTCTAATATGTTGTTGTTTTAAAATTAGCTCTTTTTTTATTACTCATTTGACTTACTGTTAGTGCTAGCTTAAGATACACAGCTGCAACAAAGTGCTGTACACATGAAATATCTCCGAAACAAAAGGCTTAAAAAAAAAAAAAAAAAATGCCGTGACCGGGAAGCGAACCCCGGTCCTTCGGGTGACAGTCCAATTCATTACCTCTAGGCCAACCTGGCAGTTATGCAAAAAGCAGTCCTTCATCGTATAAGAAACAAATACAACCACCTACATTTAGAACGCTGAAGTTTTGATTAGATTTTGATGAAGTGAAAAGTATTCTTAAACTAAATAAGTTGCTAATCTGAAAAGTATATCGATCAGTGGTGCTTGTACGTTACAGACTGTCGCCCCGCGAGAGTGTGTGTGTGCACAGTTTCAACGTCTCGGCAACCGTGACGTGTTTTATACTGAAGTGGGTGGAGCATCACCAGGGGTTGCTAGGTGAGGGGCTGGACTCAGGTTTGAGGTGGTTGGCTGCGGTTTGTGACGTCACAAACCGCAGGAAGTGGGAAACGAAGTGTATTTATCAAAGATAAATAAATCTACTTAGAGTAAATAAACCACTGGGTGCATTTTTTTGGCCTTAGGACTGTTTTTTTATGAAGTAAATACCCAAAGTTGAGTAAAAAAACCATTAAAAAGTGAATTTTGAATATGTGGTCCCCTTTAAGGCTACACAGCTGTTCAGTCCCAATCTCTTGAGTTCCCTTCATTGTGTGTGTGGAAATGTTCTTACTGTCACTTTTAAACATAGTTCTGAGTGCTGCTGTTGTTTTTCTTCAATTTGATTTCACCAAATGTTTAAGTGATCGCCGATCACGATCATTCAGGATTTTTTCCGGCCACATTTCTTCCTCGAAGATGATGAGTCACCACCATCCTTCCAGTTGTTAATAATGCGCTGGACAGTTCTTAACCCATTTTTAGTAGTTTCTACAATCTCCTTAGATGTTTCCTCTGCTTGATGCCAATGATTTGACCCTTCTCAAACGGATTGACATCTTTTCCACGACCACACCATGTGTCTTTCAACATGGTTGTTTAAGAAATGAGAAACAACTCATTGCACCAGTTGGGGTTAAATAACTTGTTGCAGCTGAAAGATAATCACCCATGCAGTAATTATCCAATAGAAAGCTTGTAACTACTGTACTGTATTTGTTTAGTTAAATCCAGTTGGCAACATTTTTTGGCCAGGCAGTGTATGTTCTGGCCCAGACAAGTAAAGTCCTTGTATACATTTAGACCATGATTTGTGACCATTACTGTGAAGTTGGGCTGATGAAAAGATTAAGGGACATGTTGCCTGGTGGTGGTACAAATGTGTTTCAAGTTTAGTTTAGTTATCATGAGCAGATCAGAAGTTATGGCCCAGACATGAGAAAAGTAACAGATTGAAGGACTGTACCATCATCTTTTGACAGACGTATAATAATTAAAAAAACACGTAAAATGAAAATAAAATTACTAATGTGGTTATTTTATTTTACAGAAAATTTGTTGCAGATTTATTGACTAACTAATATCTGAATTTTTCAGGAAACATCTTTAACTTATTGGGTCTCCTTGCGTTTAATATTTGAGAAAAACTGAAAATAACAAATACGCTTTGTTAAAATTTATAGATGTAAACAAATTTATAACTTTGTGTGAAAGAAAAGATAAACACAAAAAGTCACTGAAACGGACAAAAGTAATAATAAGAAAACATTTGCTAAAAATAAGGAAATAAAAGTACAGAAAATCATGCATTGTATTTGACCTTCAGTTCAAAATTGTAAAAAAATAAAAAGTCATGTAATTCTTCTTTGAAAGACCCCCAGTTCTCTGAGAAAGTTTGATTCTCAAGACCCCAACGTGACTTCAATCCTTCTTGTTCCAGTTACTGAAACAAATTATGAAACTGCTACAACCTTTACCTGGATTACAGGTGAGGTAACTTCAGGTTGTTTTTGGTTTTTAGTTGGAGGACCACTGTTAAGATTAGGATGGTCCTTTAACATCTGCAAGACTATACTGCAGATGTTTTATCACTCTGTGTCTGTGGTCTCCAGCATCTTCTACACTGTGGTGTTCTGGGGCAGCAGGGTGAAGAAAGCTGATGCCAACAGACTTGATGAATTCAGACTTCATGAAGAGAGCTGGCTCAGTTCTGGGAGTGGACCTGCAGTCTCTAGAGGTGTCTGAGCAGAGGATGCTGAGGAAACTGCTCCAGATCCTGAACAACACATCACACCCCCTGCATGACACCCTGGACACTGCAGCACCTTCAGTCGTAGACTGAGACCAGCGACGTGCTCCACAGAACAACACAGGAAGTCCTTCCTCCCTGTAGCTATCAAACTTTTCAACTCCTCCCCCTTTCTACACATAGGACAATAAAATTAATCCTGCACTACAATAAACTAATGTTTCTCTCTGCACCTGGCCTGTTTTAGATCTTAATACGTTGTAGTTGGTATTTTTATTATTCTCCATTATTTTTATATTCTCTGTTATTTTTACATTCTTTGTTATTTTTTATATCTTGTATGCTCCTTTGTACTGAAACTCTGGTGCAACAATTTCCTGCAGGACCAATAAAGTTCTTATCTTATTTTAATGTCTATAACTCAGCCATAATGAACTCAATTTCAGTTCAGTTTATTTATAGAGCGCCAAGTCTCAACAGAAGTCATCTCAGGGCACTGAACAGAAACATTCATATGCAAAATAATAATTTAACATTATTTACTAGTAAGTATGGTTGTAAAACCCACAACCCACACTGAATGCAAAACAAAAATTCATGATGGCTGCCAAATGTTTTAACTTGGCCATTTTTAGACATAATGAGCTTAATGATTGTTGATATGTGCTGCTGACTATCCATGCTGCTGATCTCGTGCTGCTGATTTATTTCATGTTGCTGTGTTCTTAATTATTATTCACCTGGTGAATACCCAGATACAGTACTTATAAGAAGTGACCTGATTTATCTGCTCCTTGTGGATGGACAGTGGGGTGTGATCCCCCACCGCCCAAGGGTCAAACACCATCTCCTCTGTTTTTTTTTTGTTTTTTGTTTTTTTTATGTTAATGGTGAGATCATTCTTATCACAACACTCAGCAAATGCGTTTATCGTACCTCTGTAAAGTACAGAGATGGATCTGAGTTCTGGTGAAGCAGACTGAGAATGGCAGTGTCATCTGCAAAATTAAAAACCAGAGTGCCTGGAAGACTATTAGTACAGTCGTTTGTGTAGAGCAGTGATCCTCACAAATTTTTTTTTTCAAAAGAGCCTTATTGACAGATCAAAGTCAAGAGGAGAGCCACGACATCACCTCAAGTCACTTAAATAAAAGAAAACAATTCAACAACTCACCTATGAACAAAAAAGAAACACAGCCAGCACATTATCTGTTTAAACAAAATGTGCAATAGTACTGAGATGAGCAGTCCTGTGCTGCATGTCCTCGACTTTCTTCATGTTGTATTTGTAATTTGTTGTTGCAGCCACAGTGAGGCATTCAAGATGGACATGGGTCAGTCGGTTCTCTGTTTTGGCTTGATAGTGTTCATGGTTGAAAATGTTGACTCACAGGTGTAAACATTTCAGTTTTTAACTATTACCCCAATCGCATGAAGAAAACACAAGTCACCAATAACAATGAATACCAAAGTCCATGCTCAACAATGAATATGCTGTAATGTGTGTATGGATGAAGATGCCCCCTTCACATTTCCGCCTGCCCCATCATGTAACTATACAGCCGGCCCTGTAAGATGCTCCTACTTCCTTCACCGCAGATGACAGAAGGTGCAGAGTTGTGCACGACCGGTGATCAGCTGATCCATCTGAAGCTGAACTGGACTTTCTTTTACCTCTACCGGCCGTTTGAACCTGCCTCCTCCGCAACAAGTAGATTAACACAATTTTATTTTGTGTATTCTTTAGTTTGATTTGTGCTGTATGATTCATAAAACCGCATCGTAGATGCTCGAGCCGACATGTGCAATTATTGCGCAATGCGCAAGCACATTTCAAAAATGTATTGGCTGTGCTGGCGTATTGTTGTAACCTGTCACGAGAGCCACCAATAAAGCATGGCGAGCCGCATGTGGCTCGGGAGCCGCACAGTGAGTATTCCTGGTGTAGAGGGTGATCAGGACTGGTGAGCTTACACAACCCTGAGGTACCCCAGTGCTGATACCTTGGGATTCTGAAAATGAGTTATTAATCCTAACATTTTGGGTTCAATCCATTAGAAAAGAATAAAACTGCTTAGTAATAAAAGATTAACAGCCATCTGAATCATTTTTTTGTAAGAGCAGATGAGGCTGTAATTATAAAAAAAAAATGAAATCAACAAATAAAAGATGTGCATAGGCCTTGGGATCCTCAAGATGTTTAAAGGTTCGTCTGTACTTCTCCCCTGCCTGTTTATCTGATCATTTCCCTTTTTTTTAGATCAATAACTTTAAAATGTGCTTAGTTTAAAATGGAACGTTCCCACCCTCATCTATGGTCATGAGCTTTGGGTTATGACCGAAAGAACAAGATCTCGGATACAAGCGGCTGAAATGAGTTTTCTCCGCAGGGTGGCTGGACTCTCCCTTAGAGATAGGGTGAGAAGCTCAGTCATCCGGGAGGGACTCGGAGTAGAGCCGCTGCTTCTCCACATCGAGAGGAGCCAGTTGAGGTGGCTCGGGCATCTGGTTAGGATGCCTCCTGGACGCCTCCCTGGTGAGGTGTTCCGGGCATGTCCCACCGGGAGGAGACCCAGAGGAAGACCCAGGATACGCTGGAGGGACTATGTTTCTCGGCTGGCCTGGGAACGCCTTGGGATTCCCCCAGAGGAGCTGCTCCAAGTGGCTGGGGAGAGGGAAGTCTGGGCCTCCCTACTTAGGCTGCTACCCCCGCGACCCGACCCCGGATAAGCGGAAGAAAATGGATGGATGGATGGATGGTTTCTTCAGATGCTTGTCCATGATGAACTACTACTCTTCCAAACATTTCTCCTCATGCGACATGAGGCCACAACGACCAGACGCTGACACAAAGTCAATGCTCTACAGCAGACGCTCTCACGGCACCGACAGTGAAACTCATGTTAATTAAACTAATCCAAAGGATTCTACCCACCGTCCGGTTGTGGACACGCCCCAGACCTTCTCTGTTCCTGTCGTCTCATTCTGCATCAGCCTCTTGCTGAAGCCCAGTCCCATTCTGTCGTAGGTACACACCTGAAAGTTGGGACACAAACAGGGACAATATATTTTACTTTTTCTTTTAACTAACAGCAGAGTTGGGCAAAAAAGTATTGTTCAATCTTTGTCCTGCGTAAGAACTTAAATACTATATTTTCCGGACTATAGGTTGTGGTTTTTTTTTGCCTAATTTGCATGCCCTGCGACCTATAGAGAGGTGAGACCTGTTTATGGATTTTTTCCCCATATTTTTAGACCAATTTTTGGCTCAGATATGACCGTTTTTCATTTTGGCAAAAAAAGGGTGCAGTACCATTTTTGTCCGCTAGGGGACACTTCCAAAGAGTCCACCGACAGTTTCCAGCTCATGTGTCCGAAAAAAGCCTCCTCTGCTCGGACTGACTCTGTCGCTGCCCGGCCTCCTGCTCTGGAGGCAACTACTTTTTGCTGTGTTTGTTAGCAAGATAAGTCAAGAACCACAGGACAGATTTTTATCAAACTTACAGAAAGTAATCACTAGATGTACATTTACAAACTGTTAGCTGTTGGAGTTATTTGAAATAAAATTAGATGTTTTATAGACGTAAATGTGTCGCGGTTAGCTTTGTTGTTTTTCCTTGTACTTTTTCAAAGCGAAAAAATTTAAATCCAGCAGATTTGACCATTACGTGAATTTATTAAGGAACGGTTAAGCTAAGACACATGTTTGCTATAATTTTCAGCAGACAAATAATTGTTTTTACCGTGTTAATCTTGTGAAAAGTCCTTCCGTGCATGCTTCTGTGGTCGTCATTTTCAGCAGGGCAAATGACGCGCTGACATTTCGTGTAGCGGTGACGCATAATAGATGCGACTTATATAAAGGTGCGACCTGTTTATGGATTTTTCCAATTTATTGACAATTGGACAAAGCGACTTATATAAAGGTGCGACCTATAGTCCAGAAAATACTGTAATGTAAACTGAACAAGTTGTTCTTGTTGTGCTTCTAGAGTTTAGCTATTCTAAAGCCCGCGACCTAATTTGTCTCAACCATTTCCAGCATGGAGCAGACTGCCAGGACAACTTCTGCTGAGCTGAGTGATGTGTAGCAAGAAGATGTGACAGAACTCATGCGAGGACTGCATCTGCATGACCCTGACAATAACAAACATCAATCAAAGTGCTCACAGGAGTAGAAGGCCGTTTACACCAGTATCAGTGCTAACGTTTCCTGAAACGTCACGCTTTCAATGCATTTCTATAATGTTTTTGCACGATAAGGCATGTTCATGTCCCACCTTTGTCAGAGAGGAAACTTTGTTTTGGACGTGAAGCCAAATGTCTGATGACATTCCTGTTGGTGTTTCCAGTATAACTAAGGAAAAACAGACTAGTTAGCACTTAATTTGCCAACACAAACAAGTCAGACTAGTGGAGTGTTTATTACCAACTGGTTTTCCTTGTCCTTTACACAGAAGATGCATTTTTTGACCTAAACCAATATCAATAATCTGTCCATCTGAATAAAGAAAAAGAAAAACAGAGCAAAGATTAGGCTCGAGTTGTTTCTAATTTGAATAAAAGAAATTACAATGATAAATTAAAATCAAAACGTGTTTTGCAGATTTGTGAACACATGAAACGGACAGAAAGAATGAATGAGACCAGAGAACCTTTGGGCAGAAGCATCTGTCCTTCTCTCTGCAGCGCCGCATAGTTGAGGAAGGGAGGAATGACGATGATTAAAAGTAAACACTTTCCAAAGTTTAAGATGACAGAGCGGTAAGACACCCTGCTTTTAGCTTCAGCCTGGCTTCTCCGTCTTTGCTCTGAATCCTAATTTATGCAAAGAAAAAAAAAAACATTATTGGATGATAGTCGGTATTTTCACTGAAATTAAAAATGTATACACACCAGTTTTAAAATGTAATGGTGACATGAAAACGACTAAAGCTGTGTGAGTGCGTGTACGTATATATACAGTATGTACAATCTCAATTTTAAAAGTTGGGACATTGCTACATATAAAAATGGCCACAATGATTTGCAATTTTCATAAACCCACGTTTTATTCACAATGCAAACATATTTAATGTTTAAAACAAAAGTGTACCATTTTTAGTGGGTAAAAAAGATAATTTTGATTTTGCTGGCAGCAATACATCTCCAAAAGCTTCGTACAGGATTATATTTACTGCTGTGAAGCATCTCCTCCTTGAACAACCGTCTGTAAATGTCTAGGATCTGAGGAGACCAGCAGCTGGAGATTGATGTAGTATTCTAGCTGTTCAACAGGCCTGGGTCTCTGAAGGATGGAAGCATATGTTGTTCTAAAACCAGTCTGTACTTTCTGCATTGATGGGGACTTTTCAGATGTAAGCTGCTCATGCCATAGGCACTAATGTATCTCCATACCATCAGAGAGGCAGGCTTTGTGAACAGTCATTTCTAACCCGAGCCCTAAGCCCGGCCCCACCCGACCCGAGTTCAGGGCGGGGCGGGGCATGGTAATGTGCTGGATGGGCAGGCTGGGTCAGGATCAGCCGTGATCCAGTTATATGATGACATGGCCTGCCATACATTCACGGCCATTTCACCGCAAGCTGACCGGCCTTGAAAGAGGTAAAACGTTCAGTTAAACGTCAGATGGGACTGTACTGCCAGGCAGCGATCTATCACCCAAATGGACGTTCATTCAGCCGCTGCGCTCAGTGGACGCGTGCGACCGACGACCCAAACAGGTGAGATCCCAAAGCAGACGTGTCAGAGCAGGGTCAGTGAATAAATCAGAATACAGGTGGTCCCCGACTTACGACGGCCTCGACTTACGGCAATCCGAATTTACGAACGCATCATATTAATAAAAATATGAAATAAAAAATGTTTTTTTGTGTGTGTGTGTGTTTAAATGTTCTTTATTTCATGTGTACAGCACTTTGTTACAGCTGTGGTTGTTTTAAATGGCTTTATAAATAAAGTACCATTATTATTATTATTTTTTTTATTATAATTTTTAAGCCTATTTGCGCAGTTTCCGGTAGTTTCCAACAGTTTCCGCCAGTTTTCGGCACTGCCGCCATGTCCGCCATTTTGCGGTTAGCTTCGGTTAACTTCGGCCTCGACAGCTGGCTTTGGAGGACTGTGTGTCCGATAAGAGGTTGCCTCATACGGATAAATGAGCTGGAAACGCTCGGTGAACTCTGTGGACGTCTCAGGCCCGGAGCAGCAGCCGCCGATCGCTCCGCCGCATCCCACCACGCCGTCCGACACCACCAGCTCACTGCGGGATCCGGTGACCATCCCGCTGCTACTGTCCCTGCCATCAGCCGGTGTTCTGTGCGGGTGGCGGAGAGGCCATCTGCGGCCGGGAGCTCGCCTCGATGTCCGCCTGGCAGCCTAAGATGTTGGATGGACACCGAGCTAATATGCTAAAACGCAGAGAAACAGCGCCGGCAACCTTTTGGATGGGCTAATGGGCGCAGCTAATGGCGGAGCTAACATGCTAACACGGACCCCCACCGGGGACACCAAGCCGACGGGCGGCGTAGAGGCCAGCTGCGGCTGGGAGCTCGCCTCGATGTCCGCCTGGCAGCCTAAGATGTCGGATAGACACTGAGCTAACATGCTAAAAGGCGGACAAACGGCTGCAGCAGCCTTTTGGATGGGCTAACGGGCACAGCTAATGGTGGGGCTAACGCTAACGGGCGCAGCTTGATTTGGATGGACACCGCGGAGAAACGGCTTTCAGTAAGTTATTAACTCTTTTTCTGGCTCCAAATGTATGGAGTTAACATGCTAACAGTCCTTCCTGTAAACAGTTTGGACCGCGTGGAGCAGCACGAAGCTGCAGAGCTCGGACGTGCAACGAGCTAACATGCAAAAAGACAGAGACAGGCTTGACCAGCTCAAAGTAAGAAATTAACTTTTTATCATGTGTTGGGTACAGTGTGTTAGCTAACTGTTTGTAAATAAAGTTCTGTGCATGTTTATGGACCAGTATGTACTCTTGTTCAGTCTCATGTCGATACACGGGTGTGCGGCGCAGAGTTAGCATGCATTTTCCGTCTTACGGCAAAAATCTGGTTTTACGAACGCCGCGTGTAATACGTTCCAACTTACGTAAATTTCGTGTTATGAACGGTGCATAGGAACGGAACTCATTCGTAAGTCGGGGACCACCTGTACATGCAGTAACAGGGGCCACTACACACCTTGGGGTGTCTATGAGTGCACACCTATTTCCCCAGCTCCCCGGGCGCTTTCTATGGCTGCTCACTGCACCACCTGGTGGTGGTTGGGTTAAATGCAGAGACGAATTTCGTCTTGTATGGGAAACATACACAGATGACAGAAATGTGACATTTATTTATTTATTAAATGCTTTTACAGCCATGCAAAAACAAACACCCCCTCAGCTCTCATCTTATGCACCTTTCATTCAGCTGCGAGTCCCCGACCATCAATAACTAATTTAAAATGACCAGGCTGGATGCAGGGGCGGATCTACTGGGGTGGCATGGGGTGGCAGTTGCCACCCCAACAGAGAGCCTTGCCACCCTGTTTGCCACCCCAGCTGGACATTACGAATGCGAAACTCTTTTTTCCGACAACATTGAATGCAGCTCAATGTACCGGTAGTGATGGGGTCTACACTCCTTACCAGTTGGTGGCAGTAATGCACAACTATAGTTTTTTGCCATTGCCAACCTCCATTAAACTCATCAAGAAGAAGAAGAAGAAGACGATTGTTTACAACAGAGTTCTGACTGAGTGGCGGCGGGAAGTGAGAAATGAAATAAAAAGAGGACTGAACACAGCAGTACGAGAGGAAACAGGTAAAAAAGTATTAAATATGTCCCTTTTTGAAACCCAATTGCAGTAGTAGGCAGTGCAAGGAGGAGAGCGGTTGTCTCCTGTAAAGACGCCAAGTCAAAGTCGAGTACCGTCTGGCTTTACTATTTCCAACGAGGCGGCTAGTTTAACCACAGTATTCAGAACCAGTCACGGCTGCACTATTGCTCAGAGTAGGTCTGGCAAAAATAGGCGAACATTTTACGTCAATAGACATATGCCAACTTTTTGTTCTAACTCCAAATTGTTTTTGAAAAATTCATGCGGTGTTGCACTCTAAATCAGCCCTGTTTTTTTGTTGTTGTTGTTGAAGAGAGGCCAGATGACACACACAGCCAGGGTCCAGCACCAAGCCAAGATGAAGGTCCCCCTCCAAAAAGAAAGTCAGCACTGGTTCATCTTTTAGGAAAGACATTTCACCAGGTCAGTGTGCCCACTAAATCCATCAGAACCACAGCTGAAGAAGAGCTGAAGAAGTACCTGGAAGTCCCTCCACTGACTCTCAGCAGACCCTCTCCAGTGGTGGAGATTTCATGAGGGAGAGTTTCCAATCCCACCTCTACGGTCTAAAATAGCTAAACACTACCTGTGCATCCCTGGCACAGTGTTCTCTACAGCAGGAGACATTGTGACTGCACAGCGCAGCACTCTTACTCCTGACCATGTTGATCAGCTCATTTTTCTGCAAAAGAATCTGGTCATTACTGATTAAAAAGAGTTCTACATCATACCATTTACAGTAAATGGTTTACAAATTACAGTTCTGAAGTGTTTTTATACAGACATGCACACGTTTTGAGATTTTGCTTCACATTTTGTTTTAAAGATTTACCAAATGCAACATGATTGAGACTGAAGTCTGTACATTTCACATTTAGTTTGTTTTGCAAATGTAGCAAATGTTAGCAATATGGTTAAAACAACTGTGAAATCTGTATTTTATTTCGAGTTAAATGTTCGACCTGTTTGACTCTGTTTACTTTTGTATTCTGTGATGAACCTGAGACCTGTCCAGAGTGTCCCCCGCCTCTTGAACAGTTACTGCTGGATATGGGCACCTGCGATCTAATAAGAAAAAAACGGGTAAAGATAAAGATAATCAATGATGGATGGATGGATTTTGTTTAAAAGATTTACCAAATATGGTTCAAGACAAGAAAGTTCATGCTCAGTAATCCAGGTATCAAATCTGATAATTCTCAATCAGGTCATCTGGACAGTTTCTTTTTTTGTAGAAACGTTTCACCCTCACTCCAGAGGGCTTCATCAGTCAGAGTAGTTCCAGCACACTGTTCCCCCACCAAGCTGTAAACAACTTAAGTGGACCAACCAGTTTGCTGGAGCCAAGATGGTTTCTGGAGGCCGTCCTGTCCCTCATCGACTCCTCACAGGCAGGCAGCCACAGCCAAAGTGGTTCAAGGCAAGAAAGTTCATGCTCAGTAATCCAGTTTAAGCTGGGATGTGTCGTTTTGTCAATTTAAATAGAATGGGCATTTTAGTTAATTTGTGGTGTTATCTCAGTTTTCAATTTCATATGTTGGTGCGTGACTTGTAAGCCTGTATAAAACTTCTCGTTCTCACAGCTTCCATTCAGAATTGAAAAAGACTTCTGGACAGAAGTCGAAACGTTTTCTGCAACAAATAAAGTCCAGTTGATCCTGTATTGAACGCCTTTTTTGATTTCATCATGTCCTGGACGACTGAGAATCTTCACCAGCACTCAGTAATCCAGGTATCAAATCTGATAATTCTCAATCAGGTCATCTGGACAGTTTCTTTTTTAGTAGAACATGCATGAACTTTCTTGTCTTGAACCACTTTGGCTGTGGCTGCCTGCCTGGGAGGAGTCGACGAGGGACAGAACGGCCTCCAGAAACCATCTTGGCTCCAGCAAACTGGTTGGTCCACATAAGTTGTTTACAGCTTGGTGGGGGAAGATCAGTGTGCTGGAACTCTGACTGAGGAAGCCCTCTGGACTGAGGGTGAAACGTTTCGACTAAAAGAAACTGTCCAGATGACCAGATTGAGATTTATCAGATTTGATACCTGGATTATTGAGTATGAACTTTCTCATATTTAACAAATCTTTTAAACAAAATCCTTCCATACATTTGAAATATGGATGAATGCAATATGATTAAGACTGTGAAGTTTTTGTTTTTTTAGTTAAATGTTTATGCAATATAGTTTACTTTTGTATTTTGAATTATTTGTGATGGACTTGAGACTTGTCCGGGGTGTCCCCTGCCTCTCGCACAGTGACTGCTGGATATAGGCACCAGTGACCTCCGGGACCCGATTAAAGCTGCTGCATTCTATTCATATACCCATCTGCTCACAATTCAGCCTGCTGTATTTATACTGTATTATTTGACATTATTAATGTTTGCTACAAGCATACATTATTGTTTTAAATAAATGTTTTATATTTTTACATTATTGTTTAATCTTTTCATGATTTCAATAGAAAATTGATTCTGAATCGAAAATCGATCCTGGGATGAAAATCGTTTTTGATTCGAAAATCGATTTTTAATCACATTGGTGCATCTAAAATCAGAATCGATATATATAGTGTATATATATATATATAAATATATATATATAGTGTATATATGTATACACTATATATAGTGTATATATATGTGTGCTGAGCCCCCTTCTATTCACCCTGCTAACACACGACTGCACACCATCGTACAGCTCCAACCACTTCATCAAGTTTGCGGACGACACAACAGTGGTGGGTCTCATCAGCAACAACGATGAGACGGACTACAGGAACGAGGTGAGCCGCCTGGCCTTGTGGTGCGGACACAACAATCTCACTCTCAACGTGGAGAAGACAAAGGAGATTGTTGTGGACTTCAGGAAGAAGGATGCCCAACATGCCCCTCTGACCATCAACAGCACCGCAGTGGAGAGAGTAGACAGCACCAAGTTCCTGGGAGTGCACGTCTCAAAGGACCTGTCCTGGAGCAGGAACACTGCAGCACTGGCAAAGAAGGCTCACCAGCGTCTCTACTTTCTCCGCAAGCTGAAAAGGGCTGGAGCTTCAACCCCCATCATGAGCACCTTCTACAGAGGTGCCATAGAAAGTGTCCTGACCAGCTGCATCACTGTGTGGTTTGGTGCATGTACTGCATCCTGCCGCAAGAGCCTCCAGCGCATTGTGAGAGCAGCTGAGAAGATCGTGGGCACCTCCTTGCCCTCACTGCAGGACTTACACAGCAAACGCCTCACTCGGAAAGCCCTCTGCATGGCAGGTGATCCCACACACCCACTACACAGCTGCTTCAGACTGCTGCCATCAGGGAGGAGACTGAGGAGTCTCCAGGCTCGAACCAGCAGACTGAGAGACAGCTCTGTTCATCAGGCAGTCAGAATGCTAAACACTCTGCCTGCTCTGCCCCCCCTCCCATTTGAACTGCCTTAACACTAAAACTTTCTCACACATTACCACTCAACACAAAGTTTTTAACACTGGACTCTGTGTCATCAAACGGGTTTTCACTAAACTCTCGGTCATGTGCTCATACAGTTTGCACTACTTCTCATACTTGCACTAATGTCTGTATTACATCACTGCCTATAATCATAATACTGTTTACATTCTCTGTTTACATTTATTAATACTGTTTACTTTTATTACTACTGCTTACATGTAATTACTACTGTTTACATTTATTTACACTACTCTAATATCTACACCACTGCTGGTACATATACAGTGTGCTCTGAACGGTCTTATTTAGGGATGCCCAATGTGCCTTACTGCATATGCCACTTTTTGCCTCTATAACAACATCAACTACTACCTCATACATATACTGTGTACATTGACTCATACGCTGCTTTGCCACTTTGCAAATGTCAATGCTAGAAACCTTTAGTTTATTTTAGTTATACTTTTTATACTCTTTTTTTATACTAGTATGCAAAAACTCAGGACAGTATTATGTTCAT
>JBBPBX010025018.1:24447-39214 GCA_038048925.1 Garcialebias charrua | reverse complement strand
ATATATATATATATACAGGGAGCCCTCGACTTACGAACGCGTTCCGGACCTAAGGACCGTTCGTATGTCGAAAAAAACGTAAGTCAGATCCTATACAAAAATAATATATATTTTTATTATAAATGAATACATGTACAGTACTATACAGTCACCAAGCACTTAGCCTATCCTAACACAGTTTTTAAAGATGAAGGAGTTAGTTGAATTCTCTCCCTTTCACATAAAGTGAAAGTGAAAGTAGCTCCCTTTATGTGAATGGAGCCTGCTGGGGAGACAACTCAACTCACTCCTTCATCTTTAAAAACTGTGTTAGGATAGGCTAAGTGCTTGGTGACTGTACAGTACTGTACATTTATCTATTTATTAAAAATATATCTATTTATTTTTTTAATTTTTTTAATGTATAAATAGATAAATGTACAGTACTGTACAGTCACCAAGCACTTAGCCTATCCTAACACAGTTAAGGAGTGAGTTGAATTGTCTCCCTCCTCCCCAGCAGGCTCCATTCACATAAAGGGAGCTACTTTCACTTTATGTGAAAGGGAGACAATTCAACTCACTCCTTCATCTTTAAAAACTGTGTTAGGATAGGCTAAGTGCTTGGTGACTGTACAGTACTGTACATGTATTCATTTATTAAAATATTATTTTTATTTTTATTTTTATTTTACAGTGCGTTCGTAAGTCCGAGTTGCCGTAGGTCGGGGGTGCCGTAAGTCGAGGGTTCCCTGTATATAGTCAGAGTCAGAGTCAGAGTCAGAGGTGTGTCACAGGTGATCCCCGACTTACAAGCGAGTTCCGTTCCTACGAAGCGCTCATATGTCGAAAATTCATACGTCGGAACCCGAAACACGTGTCGTACGTAAGTCCGGATTTTCGTCTGTAAGTCGGAAAATGTATGCTAGCGCTACTGCAAACACCCGTTTTTCGACACAAACGTACATACTGGTTCATAAACATGCACAGAACTTTGTTTACAAACGGTTAGCTAACACACTTTCATCTAAAAACACATACCAGTGCTGTATTTTCTGTATGTTCTGTACAACTTTACTGTTCGTTAGTCAGCTCGTAAGTCCGGAACCTCGTATGTCGATTACGTGGTAAGTCAGGGACCACCTGTATACTATATATATATATATATATATATATATATATATATTGTATATGAGTACCGTGGCGTATACATGGGATGTTCATGCCAGCTAATATCAAACAGGTTTGACACCAAAGCAGCTCCTGAGTTCAGACCCAGAACAACCCAATTCCTTGTAAATCAACAGTGCTGATATTAGCTGTTGAAGGCTAAATGGCCATTATGAATCCTCCACATGCTAACATGTTGTGACCTGCCTCCTCTGGTGAGGTATGTGGCGCTGTGTGTGGGAAACACACACACCCACACACACATACAGATTCCTAGATGCTCGCTGCTCTGTGTGTGGGCCATGTTTGCCACCACTTAGTGACAGGTCAGACTACCATCGTGTGATCAAACAGCAGCCACAACTCTCTAGAGTTCCCACAACACTCCGCCTCGTGAAGAGTGGACAATAAAAACAAGAGTGGTGGGCTTTCATCACAGGCTTTACCGTAGCCTGGCCAAGTCTGTCTCACTCATTTGACCTTAGTTTTTAAGGGTTGGCTGGAAAAATGTAAACTGAAGCTAACTGTGTGCTGGGAGTGGCTCCAAATAGTTTTTACGGTAGACATCTTTCATGTTTTAGTTTTCCTCAGTATTTACAAGTAAATCAAGGGGAAAATATAAATAATTTGAACTTGGGACAAAGTTTTGTCCATTATTTATCACTCCTTATAGTCATACAGAATTTACATAGTCACAATATCAGTGGTTGTAGGCCTAGAGATAACTCAAGATATCCAAGCCTGCTCAGTTTGAGGTCAAATCTACTTTGTAGACTCTCTGATTTCCTAATGTTAAATCTTCAACTAACCCATGTTACAAAGAATGGTAGATAAAATATTCCACTATGAAATGACCAAACATGTCTATATGTAATTATTTAACAAGACCACCAGCCTAGATGTCAGCGTGCATTGCTCTTTTTAATGCTAAATAAACAACAACAACAAAATAGACACAAGAATGTTTTTTTTTACAATAAAATATTATTAAGAAAACAATACAATGCTGCTTTTGATGTATGTGCTTGTGAAGGATAATCAACGCCAAAATTAATACATAAAACATCAAGAAATTAAAATGGTTGTTTTGTGAAGAGAAAAATTTCACAACAAAAAAATTCCCGAGTTTCCAACCTTTTGTTTAAAACGTTCCCCTGAAAAATCTGGTTTTGGAGGTTCGGATAGTACTAACCCTTCAATCTTTTCCAATATAAGAAAAAGGATGTGGACACACCTACCCTTTTGCATGCTAGCTCAACGTGCAGGGGTAAGAATAAGAAGTGAAATGAGATTCGACACAGAGTTGGGAAGATCAAAACAAAATGAACTGGTTCTTTTTTTTAAATCAGACTGTAAATCTTACCCTTCATTCATCTTTTTTGCTGTGCTGCATAATAAATATCACTGAGAGGAGCATAAACATATACCCTGTTGACAAGACAATGCTACATGTCTACCACTTAATGTGAGAGACAGATGTATTCTAACTAATTGTCTAAAACAGTGCTGATTACCTCTATAATTTTCAGACTGAACAGGCCAAGTGGTGGGAGGGAGCCCTATCTGTAGCCCTATCAGCCTCCCCCCAGTCACTGTCCTCCACTAATGGAATTGTCCTCCTCCCCAGGCTACGTATTACTATAGATTTGTGGCATAGTCTCAATCCAACAGAAGAGCCCGCTGATTAAATTAAGGGCCCCTTTCTGACTCACTTACAACACAACAACATCAAGACGGGCAAGTTCAGACATATAGCAAATAAATAAACAGGGGCCAACATTGGAAATGAAATGTGTGGCTCAATCAGGGTGTGTGTCTGTCTATGACCGAACTGATTATTCAAATGGCTGTGCCGTTCAGTCCACTCAGGAAAGCAGAAAAGACAAGTGAGGTTGTATTAGCTGTGACAGTCCTCAGTACACACAGATTACTCCTCTTTATGTGTGCCTATAATGGTTAATGTTTTAATTTGGGATTTTAGTATCAGGTTTTCTGTTCGTTGCCTGGAAAGAAAAATATCAACATTTTTAAACGTTAATGTTGGAAGGGGGTACATCAAAACGCTCATACACCAGGAAGCATTATCTACCCTGTAACTTTCATAAATGCATTCCTGTAACAGAGAAACTCGCTTCTCTTTTGTGCGTTTTCAGCTGGCTGACTGCCAAGGGTGAGTGACAACTAACAAAACAATAGGTTACAGACAATGAGATAACACAATTTAATCCTTTCCACTTGGAATCGATTGTTACACCTTAAAGTGCAATGTTTTAAGATTATGTTGCTTTAATACAGGGGTTTCATATATTGTTTTTTGAAGAAGAAGCACATTTTTGGTCATTTTCTCCCCGACCTCAACGAAACAAGTGAATACAATTTGCCTGTCAGCAGAATCTGGACAACGTTTCGCCCGTTTTTATTACATCAGTGGTGTGAATGGTATGGATTGTGAAGAGTTGAAAATCAATTACTCCCCTCTGCCTACTTTTACTTATAGTCTTTATTCAGACACATTCAAGTCTTGCCCGGCACTCTTATATTTGCCTTTGCTGGAATTAATCTACTTATTCGCTGTGGCAACCCCTGAGGAGGGAAAATCCAAAAGAAGAAGAAGAATGGTACTTATTTGATTCCTATGTTCCTCAACGATTTAGCTCCCTTCTAGCTTCAAACACAGTGTCATATTAAGTTTCACAGGTTCCTTGCAAAATGATAATTCCTCCCATTAGGCCAAAGCTCAGATACTTGAAAACCAGTGCAATGTCTGTGTGGGCTGGGCTGGCGAGCAGCCTGATGGGCCTCTGGTTTTATATTATGAGCTCCTGGACCATGGTGCCATTACCTACACCTCATGAAGTTATAGCAGGGCTGGGAGTACAAGTCTATAACTCCCATTAGATTGTTGGTCTGAAGGCCACACAGAGAGGGAGAGAGAAGTGCATGCACACACAAAGGTTAATTTTTGTACAAATTGAGTAGTTCGGATGTTTGTTGAGCCAAACTACAGCATGACTGCAAGCAACACCGTCCTCACAAAGCCCATCGCCTCATTCCATTCACCGTGTTTCCATCTATTTTCATTTCGAATTTTGAGCTAATTTTTGAAATCTCGCAAAAATGTAAATACAAATTAATGCGGATCAGAAGTGTTTCCATCTACTGGCTTGAAGCGCATCTACCAGGCCACGCACAGCGTCATTACGTCAGACGTCAGCGTCATTACGTCAGACGTCAGCGTTGCGCATGTCTACAGTAAACAGGAAGTAGCGGTTGAAAACAGAACCCGACCACACATCTCGGCAAAATGGAGAGAATATTTCAGGTACGTGTTGCTATCGGGCAAGTTGTATTTATTCTGTCATGCCAACTAGTTTTAGCGATGTTACATGTTGTCCGGAGCGGAAACAGCTGATCAGTCACGTGACGTGAATGTTCGCTACGGCAGAACTGAGTCGGCAAATCTGTTTCCATCTGTCGTTTTGCGCATCAGCTCTGTTTCGAAACCCCCAAAAACCACCTCAAGCGAGCGTATCAACTTTTGAGCGAATTAGAGGAAGTTAACTCGAATTTTGCCGTTTCCATTAAGCTTTTCTGATGCGATGCTTCATAATGTGCACCTAGAAACCTTGATGGAAACACGGCTACAGTTATTTTCCTTCTTCTGAAACTGGAAAGGTTCATAGCCTTCTCTGCTCTCTGTTTGGGCAGTTGGGTAACGTCTCACTATCAAAATGTCACAGTAAACACACATCAAGTCCCTTAGGCCACCCCAGAGCACTTGTTGGCTAAACCTTAAAAATCCCAGGCAACACAATTATCTTTTACGACCTGCCAGAAAACCCTGGCTGTGGGGAAGCTATGGAGGTCCTCAGTGTCGGACACAAGTTGTCGCTGAAATCCTTTTCAGTTTCTCAAGTATAACCAGTGAGTCTGGACTTTGGAGGGAAACAACAGCATTTTACCCTTTTTTCACATCACAAGTCAGAAAATGGAAAATTGCTTGTAGCACATTTTCCAGTACTGTATATTAAAAGTTTAACTTAAAGGTTTTGGACCCTTACAGCTCTTTTTTTTATTTATTACCTAAATACAACCAACTTGTTATAATTTAAAACTAAAGGAAAACAGAGACATACAACGGCTTTTAAAATTTGAGAAAGCCTTAAGTATTATTTTCAAGCCATGAATTGTGTGTATGCCCACAGATAAATATATTTAAACCTTTAAACAAATTTCTGTTTATTTAACTTGATAATCACTTCTTTGACAGTTTGCCATGAAAATGTGTGTACGGTAGATATTAAGGCATTTACTTGGCTATGCCATAAGAAATGTCTTTGTTTTAGGTATGTGTTCAAGGAAAATGGACTTGATGGCTTGATGTCCACCACAACAAAGTTATACATTAAGCCTCTAATAGTATTAGTCCCATGCTGTTAGTAACATATAATTAAAATATTATAGGGCATTTAATTAAATTGCTGTGTTTATGTTGCTGATAACTTTAAAATGTGGCTGCTGCAGGACACTAGCTGCTTCTGTCAATTACAGCTACAGCTGGTGCATCATAGCATTAATGCCACATGATATTTTGAGTAATTAGTTTGAAGAAATGCAAACAGGTTTATTTTACTTTAGCAAATGAATGAGTACCTTTATCCATTGGTTTTTATTTGGTCACAGACTTGTGCATTGGTAAATAATATAAATGTATCTATTTTTTGTGTGTTTGTTGTGCACCTGTAAGAAAACATAAAGAATCAACATGTATACAGTATTAAACTTAAAATGAAGTTCCATTTCACGAAACAACAGGACAAATTTTTAACTAAAATGTTGGTTATTTGTGTGTAAAATAATAAAAGCAGTCGCCTTGCTCAGTTTTTCTCATTAAACACCAGTTTACATAGAAGTGAAGCAATATGCATTATTTTTTGATACCCATTATTAATACAAACAGGCACTGATAAACAAATTCTCAATGTGACATCTGTCTGTTTTAAGGGTGGGCTGAGGGTCAGCACTGTAAATCAAGGTTTGTGTCATTATTCATGACCTTTTCCTCCCCTAACTGGTGTACAGAGGCCGGAGCAGGAGGAAACATACAAGAATGACAGCCATCAATTCCCGAAGACCTCCTTCCCGCTCATCTCATTAGAGGGCTGGTGAATAAACGGCCAGGCTCTCTGACGTTCAGCAGGGAGGAAGCATCACAAAGCCAAAAAACTCAAAAACAAAGTAAAGTCAACTGAAGCACAGTGAGTAGATGGAACAATTTTTTTTATCATAAGCCATGCTAATGGCTGCTAAAATTCAGTTTATAAATTTGTGATGATATCCGTTTTTTAAAAGATATTCTAATCTGTTTTTGTTATGACTTTCCACTTTTTTGACTGTTAATTTACATGTTTACTCCCATATGGTTCATCATCTTATTTCATTGACCTTAGTAATTGATTATTAGACTGAACTGTGGTCTCCTCTAATTAGCAGAGTTTCTGTATGGCCCTAAATTGCAGCAGTAAATTTTATCTTGTAGGGAAGTTACGGCAGTGATGATAGAAACTAATTAGGGGTTAAACACTAACACGTTTAAAGCAGAGGAGCCAGTTTTGACTGGGATTTTTTTTCACATCGGAACTAGGATTATTTAGACTAAAGATAATTTGTGAACATGTATTCACACTTCATTCATCAGTTTGTTCAGGGTCATGAACACCCACCATGCTGTCCAATTAGTTTGTCCTGTTAAATACATAACATTTTGATAGGGAATTTATTAAATGTTTTCACTCTGAAATACATTTTGTTCAGTGTGTTACTTTTCATTATGTCAAGAGATAACAGTTTCAACTCTCGATGTTCAATACTGAATCCACCGTACTTTTTCTAATTACTCACTAAAAATCAATAAAAAGTCTGACAGAACTTTATCCACATAATTACATTTATTGTGACTTTGTCACTCTATTACAAATGTCAATGCCATAACTTTCATTTTATTTTATAGATATACTTTTTACACTTTTATACTACTATGCAAAAAACTCAGGACAGTATTACACTTTTTATTATTTCATTTTATGCTTATGTTTATTAAATGTTTAGTGTTTTAGTGTTGGTGTAACTTTTCATACTTTCATACTACTACTATGCAAAAACTCAGGACAGTATTACACTTTTATTATTTCATTTTATGCTTATGTTTATTAAATGTTTAGTGTTTTAGTGTTGGTGTAACTTTTCATACTTTCATACTACTACTATGCAAAAACTACTATGCAAAAACTCAGGACAGTATTACACTTTTATTATTTCATTTTATGCTTATGTTTATTAAATGTTTAGTGTTTTAGTGTTGGTGTAACTTTTCATACTTTCATACTACTACTATGCAAAAACTACTATGCAAAAACTCAGGACAGTATTACACTTTTATTATTTCATTTTATGCTTATGTTTATTAAATGTTTCAGTGTTTTAGTGTTTAAATGGTTACTGTTGCACCGAGGGACTGAGAGAAATGCAATTTCAATCCTGTGTATGTCCTGTACATATTGCAGTTCTGACAATAAAGTTGACTTTGACTTGACTTTGATTCATTAAATTTCACTACACATACGGTATTACCAGATTCTCAACAAACAAATGCTCCTCACTGATCGCATTGTGTTTATCATGGCCACGATCGCTGAATGCCTCTCTGACCTTTTGCTGCTATCCGCTGGCAACAATCTTTTCAGATAATATCTTTAAAATCAGGAAAGCTGGGGCCTTCACCGAAGGACACTCATTGTAGTGATGTGTGCATATGGAGGCCGTACGACTGCAGGGGAAGAGCCGGGTGCCTGTGTTGGTGTATGTCAAAGGACAGGCGGTGTCACACCAGGGCCAAAACAGGGATACTGATCATCCCTGTAGAGAAGAACGATAAGAGGAAGGTCTGACTCCAACGTATCCTCAGGCCCTGTACGACTGGAGTGCCTGCCTGCAGAAACTGGTGTGCCTGTTTACCATCTCACCAGGGGTCTCTAGAGTCGGCAGCAGCGCTTCGTCTGCACGGACTAGATGTCTTGTGAGTACAGGCAAATACGCTGTGAAGACAAGAATATGGAAGCTGACAGAATAAACACGGGTTGGGGGAAAGGCGAGAGGCAGAGAGGGAAAAGGGAGATGCAGCGAGCAATGGGGGTCCCGAAGTGTTGAAGAGATTGTGCTGGCATGGTGGCCAGAGGCCTTTCAGCTGAATGGGCACCACTACCTCTCTCTTTTCCCCTCTAAGGAACTGAATGCTGGTGCTCAGATGCTAGGAAGTGTGTCAAGCACACATACAGTACATATAGACAGACACCACTACAGCTTCAAAGCCTCCTTTCAGTTCTTGACATCTCCACCTCTGGATAATTATCTTCACATTGAGATGCATTTCTTTACAACTTTGTTGACGAAAAATGTTGTCGTTTTTACATTCAGGTAGAACCGGAAACAACTTTTTGCAACTCATTTAAATCCATTAAACACATTAAAAAGAGAAGAAAACGAATCCAAAGTTCAAATCAAGAAATTCAATAATTTTCAAAAATGATTTCCTTAAAAAAATAATAATAATAGAACAGGTGCAACAATGGACTAGTCAAACTTCATAATGCATATTAAAAGCATATTACATATCTACTAATTTGGACAGTTGTTAACTGGTGACATTGTTGGAGGAAAACAACATCAAAGTGTATAACTTACTGAAACTTGTATTCATGTTTTCAGTAATACTTTTCTGTTAATTTGTGTACTGAAATCATGTGAGGTAATTTAAACACAACTCTGGATAATATATATATATATATATTTTTTTTTTTTTACCAGAATGACTATACATATCTATATTATACAACTGCCTGGCCAAAAAAAGTTGCCACCTGTACATGTATTTAACTAAGCGAATAGATACAAGCCTCTTACTGGATAAATACTGCATGGGTGATTATCTTTCAGCTGGCAACAAGTTAACCCCAACTGGTGCAATGAGTTGCTTCTTATTTCTTAAACAATGTCGAAGGACACATCACGTGGTCGTGAAAAAGATGTCAGTCTGTTTGAGAAGGGTCAAATTATTGACATGCATCAAGCAGAGAAACCATCTAAGGAGATTGTAGAAACTACTAAAATTGGGTTATGAACTTTCCAACGCATTATTAAATACAGGAAGGATAGTGGGGACCCATCGTCTTCGAGGAAGAAATATGGCCAGAAAAAAATCCTGAATGATCGTGATCGGTGATCACTAAATGTTTGGTGAAATCAAATAGAAGAAAAACAACAGTAGCACTCAGGGCTATGGTTAATAGTGAAAGTAAGAGCATTTACACACACACACACACACACAATGCAAAGAGAACTCAAAAGATTGGGACTTAACAGCTGTGTAGCCTTAAGAAAACCACTAATCAGGCTTCAATTTGCTAGGGAGCAGAAAGATTGGACTCTGGAGCAATGGAAGAAGGTCATGTGGTCTGATTAGGCCAGATTTACCCTGTTCTAGAGTGATGGCCACATCAGGGTAAGAAGAGAGGCAGGTCTAGGTTCAGCAACAGTATGTGCTCAAAGAATGAGGTCAGCTGACTACCTGGATATATTGAATGACCAGGTTATTCCATCAATGGATTTTTTTCTTCCCTGATGGCAGGGACATATTCCAAGATGACAATGCCAGAATTCATCAGGCTCAAAATGTGAAAGAGTGGTTCTGGGAGCATGAGACATAATTTTCACACATGGACTGGCACCCCAGAGTCCAGACCTTAACCCCATTGAGAATCTTTGGGATGTGTTGGAGAAGGCTTTGCACAGTGGTCAGAATCTGTCATCATCAATGCACGATCTTGGTGAAAATTTGCTGCAACACCAGATGGAAATAGGTTTTGTGACATTGAAAAAGCTTATCGAAACAATGCCATAGCAAATGCATGCTGTCACCAAAGCTGAAGGTTGTCTAGCAAAATGTTAGTGTGTGACCTTTTTTTGGTGGCAACTTTTTTTTTTTGGCCATCCATTATCTTTTACCCACTTCTTCCATTTTTGGGTCCCGGGGGTCACCCATGTCCAGCAATCACTGTGCGAGGGGCGGGGGACACCCTGGACAGGTCACAAGTCCATCACAGGGCCACATAAAGACAACCAAGACAAACAACCATTCACACTCACACATATAGGGACACTTTAGAGTTACCAGTCAGACTAACATACATGTTTTTGGTCTGTGGGAGGAAACCGGAGTACCCGGTGAAAACTCACGCATGCACAGAGAGAACATGCAAACTCCACCCAGAAAGGCCCCCAGACCGGGATTTGAAACAGGGACCTGCTCGCTGAGAGGCAGCAGCTCTACCAGTTGCGCCACCGTGCTGCCTTTTTATTTGGCCAGGCAGTGTATTTAATTAATTGACTGAATGATTCAATGAAAAATAGTCCTGCACAAAAACATTGTTTGTGAATAATATTAGCAATTAAATTGCCATAATTTGAGACATGGTGCACATGTGGTGCACTGACTGTCAAGATGATGGACTCATTTTCAGTTCTTAAAATTTGGCAAAGTGGCGCAGTGGTTCTGTTCGTAGAGCTGTTGCCTCTCAATGAGAAGGTTGCCGGATCAAGTCTTAGCTGAGGGCCTCTCTGGGTGGAGTTTGCATCTTCTCTCTGTGCCTGTGTAATGATACACCTTTGTCTCTCTGGAAACTGTATTAAAACACTTTTCACTGAATCTTCCAGTGAAACGCAGAACACTGACTTTATTTTATTAGTTTGAATCAGAACACAAATAAGTCACAAGAGACTCTCTTTACTTGTTACTTTGTTTAATTCAGACATAATCAAAGCATAACCTTGTGTTATTCGTATGATCATTTGTTATTATGCTGGTGTTATTCTTCAATATGCTGAATGAGCATGTGTTAATATGCTGGTGTATGTCTTAGTCAAAGAACTATGGCAAAGTTGAATAATGTGTCAGACTGAACTTTCCAATTTTGTTTAGAAGTTAGAAACAGTAATCATTTCACTGGCGACTCCTATCAGTCTGTTTCTCTAAACAATTCTTTCTGCTAATGACTTTCACCTTGAATCCTGATAACAGTCAAGTGAACTCTTTGACATGACTCTAATTCCCTCCCACTGGTCGATTGAACCAATGAACGGAGAGGAAAACTCTGACGTCAGATCCTGTTAAAAGTTCCAAGCTTCCTGGAACTTTCAGTCCCGGAAGGAGTCTGAGATGCACGGACTTCTCTCTTTCAGCTGTCGGACGTTTAGTCATGAGCTAAAGACCCCATCCTATCAGCAAAGGGTTACAGCAAGCTGCTATGAAACCCGAACCTTAGAATGAATTTTCCTCTCAAGGAATCTTTTATCTTGAAAACCAAACCAAGAACTGCCACGACTTCTGCCGACTAAAGCAAGTATCAACGAGACATTGAAAAGGTAAACAAGTTTGAAGTCCAGCTTGGACTTTGTCGGACCTACAACCCGTTTACGTCCAAGGCTGCTTCCCAGCTCTTTACCAGAACCGAGACGGACGTCTTAAGGTAAAAGAGCCTCTGATTGTTTACTGGAACGTACAATTATATCTTAGCTGGATGCGTATGGAAGAGTGTCATTCTGGTCAGAAATGCAAGATAAAACTATTCCCTTCTTCCTACTTCTCTCCTAACTATTTCTTTATCTCTAAGCCAGAACTTTAAGCTAAATAACCTTCAGATAAAAGTAATATGCCATCTTATTTACTTTTTCTGTTGTCCCTAATTTTAAATCTGCTGACGAGTAAATTATAGGAATTTGATCGATTCAATCAGTTGAATATGTTATGGTGTTAAATTTATGATTTGTTAATAAATGGTTCAGTTCTGCTGGACCAACATAAGTTAACGCTTCATTGTGATTTACATCTTATCAGCTGGTCACAGAATTTATGGTTTAATCCATGAAAAAGAAGAGAACTCGTGATATAATAGATGCTAAGGTTGACAGGTAAACACCTGCTCATTCTTACATTTTAGTGTACAGTACGGCTCAGTAAAACTGACCGTAAGCTACTAATCTTACATCTTACACATGCGTGGGTTTTCTCTGAGTACTCTTGCTTCCTCCCACAACATGCATGTTAGACTTATTGATAACTCTAAATTGTCTCTAGGTGTGAGTGAGAGTGTGAACTATTGTTTGTCTCCTTTGTCTTTTTGTGTCTCTGTGATGGACTGGAGACCTGTCCAGGGTGTCCCCCACCTCTCGCACAGTGCCTGCTGGATATGGGCACCAGTGACTCCCATGATCTGAAAAGGAAGAAACAGATTAAGATGGATAATTTCGCAATTCAACTTTTTTAAGTTTGTCTGATTTTTTTTGTCTGGTACAGCAAACCCTCGANATGCTCGTGATCTCCGGGCCCTTAAACGTCACTGCACCTCAAACAGGAATGCCACTGTCAAGGAAATAACAGAATGGGCTCAGGAATACTTCCAGAAAGCATTGTCAGTGAACACAATCCACCGTGCCATCTGCCGTTGCCAGCTGAAACTCTACAGTGCAAAGAGGAAGCCATTTCTAAGCAAGCTCCACAAGCTCAGACGTTTGCACTGGGCCAGGGGTCATTTAAAATGGAGTGTGGCAAAATGGAAGACTGTTCTGTGGTCAGATGAGTCACAATTTGAAGTTCTTTATGGAACACTGGGATGCTGTTTTATGATGTTTCAAATCAACCCAAATGTTTTATGTTTTATCATATTTTCAGGTTCGTGAAGGATTGGCACAGCTGTTTAGAAGAAAACAAACACATCCATCCATCCATCCATTTTCGTCCGCTTATCCTGGTTCGGGTCGCGGGGGTAGCAGCCTAAGTAGGGAGGCCCAGACTTCCCTCTCCCCAGCCACTTGGAGCAGCTCCTCTGGGGGAATCCCAAGGCGTTCCCAGGCCAGCCGAGAAACATAGTCCCTCCAGCGTGTCCTGGGTCTTCCTCTGGGTCTCCTCCCGGTGGGACATGCCCGGAACACCTCACCAGGGAGGCGTCCAGGAGGCATCCTAACCAGATGCCCGAGCCACTGGCTCCTCAACTGGCAGGAGGCATCCTAACCAGATGCCCGAGCCACCTCAACTGGCTCCTCTCGATGTGGAGAAGCAGCGGCTCTACTCCGAGTCCCTCCCGGATGACTGAGCTTCTCACCCTATCTCTAAGGGAGAGTCCAGACACCCTGCGGAGAAAACTCATTTCAGCCGCTTGTATCCGAGATCTCGTTCTTTCGGTCACAACCCAAAGCTCATGACCATAGATGAGGGTGGGAACGTAGATCGATCGGTAAATTGAGAGCTTTGCCTTTCGACTCAGCTCTCTTTCGGCATGCGGCTTGGGTGGTTGCTGAGGCAAAAACTCGGGCGTGGGAGGAGTTCGGAGAGGCCATGGAGAATGACTTCCGTACGGCTTCGAGGCGATTCTGGTCCACCATTCGGCGTCTCAGGGGGGGGAAGCGGTACGCGACCAACACCATTTATGGTGGGGATGGCGTGCTGTTGACCTCAACTCGGGATGTTGTGAGTCGGTGGGCGTACTTCGAAGACCTCCTCAATCCTACTGGCACGTCTTCCACTGAGGAAGCGGAGCCTGGGGACTTTGGGTCGGGCTCTCCAATCTCTGGTGCTGAGGTCACCGAGGTGGTTAAAAAGCTCCGCGGTGGCAGGGCTCCGGGGGTGGATGAGATTCGCCCTGAGTTCCTTAGGGCTCTGGATGTTGTGGGGTTGTGTTGGCTTACGCGACTCTGCAATATCGCGTGGACATCGGGGGCAGTTCCCTTGGATTGGCAGACTGGGGTGGTGGTTCCTCTATTCAAAAAGGGGGACCGTAGAGTGTGTTCCAACTATAGGGGGATCACACTCTTAAGCCTCCCTGGTAAGGTCTATTCAGGGGTTCTGGAGAGGAGGGTCCGTCGGATAGTCGAACCTCGGATTCAGGAGGAACAGTGTGGTTTTTGTGCTGGTCGTGGAACACTGGACCAGCTCTACACCCTCAGCAGGGTCCTGGAGGGTACGTGGGAGTTTGCCCAACCAGTTTACATGTGCTTTGTGGACTTGGAAAAGGCATTCGACCGCGTCCCTCGGGGGGTTCTGTGGGGGGTACTCCGGGAGTATGGGGTACCAGGCCCATTGATATGGGCTGTTAGGTCCCTGTACGACCGGTGTCAGAGCTTGGTCCGCATTGCCGGCAGTAAGTCAGGCTCGTTTCCAGTGAGAGTTGGACTCCGCCAAGGTTGCCCTTTGTCACCGATTCTGTTCATAACTTTTATGGACAGAATTTCTAGGCGCAGCCAAGGTGTTGAGAGGATCCGTTTTGGTGGCCTTAGAATCACTTCTCTGTTTTTTGCAGATGATGTGGTCCTATTGGCTTCATCAGTTCGTGATCTACAGCTTTCGCTGGAGCGGTTTGCAGCCGAGTGTGATGCGGCCGGGATGAGGATCAGTTCCTCCAAATCCGAGGCCATGGTCTTGAGCCGGAAAAGGGTAGCGTGCCCTCTCCGGGTCGGGGAGGAGGTCCTGCCCCAAGTGGAGGAGTTTAAGTATCTCGGGGTCTTGTTCACG
>JBBPBX010025018.1:0-23633 GCA_038048925.1 Garcialebias charrua | reverse complement strand
CATTTTCTCCGTCCACTCCATCTTGCTTGGACCCCAAGTACTTGAAGTCCTGCACCTTTGTGACCTCTGATCCTTGTAGCCTCACTGTTCCAGCAGCCTCCCTCTCTTTCACACATGTACAGTACTCTGTCTTACTATGGCTGACTTTCATTCCTCTTCTTTCAAGTGTATACCTCCACCTCTATGTTCTCTTCCACCTGTTCCCTGTTCTCACTATCAATCACAATGTCATCTAACATCATAGTCCACGAGGATTCCTACCTGGCCTCATCTGTTAGCCGGTCCATCACCAGAGCAAACAAGAAGGGGCTCAGAACCGATCCTTGATGCACTCCCAAATCCACCTTGATTTTGTCACTCCAACAGCACATCTCAACACTGTCCTGCTGTCCTCATACATATCCTGTACCAGTCTATTCTCTGCCACTCCAGATTTCCTTGTGCAATACCAAACCTCCTCATTCAGCACCCTGTCATTTTGTTTTCCTAGATCCACAAAAACACAATGGAGTTCTTTATGACCCTCTCTGTACTTTTCCATCAGCATTCTCAAATCAAAGATGGTATCTGTGGTGCTCTTTCTTGGCATGAAAGCTGTAGGCTACAGCCATAGAGCACACCGTGATAAAAGGGTTTAAAGCCTTCTCCAATGCTACAAGTCCTGCAGCCCTTCCATCTAGTATTTTGGACACATGAACTTTTACTCACTCTGCTCTTCTCCATAACTTTACTATTATGCACAAAAAAACATTACAGATTAATTGCATTTCCTGTTCAATTCCAGTCACAATAAAACACTCAGCTTAAAAACAGCAAACATTTACTGTTCAAACCCCTCAGTGACGGGGTACATCTGCATACTTATTCATAAAGAAAAGTTGTGTAATAGGAGAAATAACTATTTTGTTTTCAACTAAAAAGATCTTGTGTTCTTTTTGAAACCCACTAGTAACTCTACGTTTCGATGACAATTGTATCAGTTTCTCTCTATTTACTGTAAGTTAAACATCCTTCATGTTTTTGATCATACGCAAATGATAACTCTTCAGAAATGCTTTCAATAAAAGTAGAAGGCAAGAGTTCAGTGGACTTGAACACATGAAGCTGCTCACATGATAATGAGTTTGTAAACAGGGATTACTGCAGTCGGAGATTACAGCACTAGAGTTTTATAAAGGAAGAACAGCTCAAGATTAATTAAACAAAACAGCTTGTTGCTCAGTCCCAAAACTGTATTTACAGAAATTTGTCCCATTTTATTTGAGCAATGAAAGTAATTTAAAGGGTCTGTTTAAAACATAATTCTCATCTTAGTGCTAAAAATATTTGCTTGTTTAGCTGACAGATGTTTCCTGGACCTTATGAATTATGATGATCAGAGAAAACAACAGGTTGGGTGTACATTGAAGGAATCAGAAAAGTGCTAAAAGTTGCTTCAAGTGTATCAAATGAATCATAAAATAATAAACTGGAGTTGAAATTATTGTGAATTACAGTATTACTGTCTCTTAGTATAACCCTAAGACAGGTGTGTCCATAATATTTCAGTTTATAATTGAAAGCGCAGTAGACGGTCTGGAGCTGATCTCGGCTGAGTCTGGGACTGATTCATTTTTAAATGTTTTATTGTTTTATTTTTTTTTAAATCAAACGGTTGTAACCGGAGTCCAGATATTTAGGATGAGAACAAAGTAATTTTGAAAATGTACTGAGAAGAAGATAACAGGCTTCACTTACAACGTTTCTTTTTGATGTGCCTGATTTTTCATACAACAAATAATTATTAAACAAAAGGTATTAGACTGGACTCTGATGTGATAGCAAATCAAGACATTATTGTAGCAGAAATATTGACTTGTAGCTTTTCAAAAGAATCCAACTTCATACGGCTTTCTGGTTACTTTAATAACTCCTTTGAGTTTCATGAAATCATTTTATTCTGTCCTTCAGCTCACATTAGATATCCATACAAGGAACGTTCTGGGTCGGGCTGACCCAGATTATGCACAGTCTGCTGTTCAGAGACTTGGCTCACACAAGTTGCAACAACATTCTCTAAAAAAACAAGCAGGAGCTTATCATCTTTGTCACTCCAAATGACCCCATTTACGTTTTAGGTATTAAGCAGCTCTGCACACCAAATTGTCCCTTGACATTCCACTTCAGATTAATTACTTTGTATTTTTATTTTATTTTTTATTTTTTATTTATTTATGTTTGTATAATGCAGATATATTGCAATGTGGGATGGGTGGTGGCCGAGGGCGGGGACCCTGGCGGTCTGATCATCGGCTACAGAAGCTGGCTATTGGGTCGTCGAATGTCACCTCTCTGGTGGGGAAGGAGCCTGAGCTGGTGTGTGAGGTTGAGAAGTTCCGCCTAGAAATAGTCGGAGTCACCTCAACGCATGGCTCTGGCTCTGGAACCAATTTCCTTGAGAGGGGTTGGACAATCTTCCACCCTGGAGTTGCCCCTGGTGAGAGGCGCCGAGCAGGAGTGGGCATACCTGTTGTCCCCCATCTTGGTGCCTGTACGTTGGGGTTCACCCCGGTGCACAAGAGGGTAGCCTCCCTCCGCCTACGTGTGGGGGGACGGGTCCTGACTGTTGTTTGTGCTTATGTGCCAAACGGCAGCTCAGATTACCCACCCTTTTTGGAGTGCTTGGAGGGGGTATTGGAGAGTGCACCTCTTGGGGACTCCCTTGTTCTACTGGGGGACTTCAACGCTCACGTGGGCAATGACAGTGAGACCTGGAGGGGTGTGGTTGGGAGGAACGGCCCCCCTGATCTGAACCCGAGTGGTGTTCTGTTATTGGACTTCTGTGCTCGTCATGGATTGTCCATAACGAACACCATGTTCAGGCATAAGGGTGTCCATATGTGCTCTTGGCACCAGGACACCCTAGGTCGCAGTTCGATGATCGACTTTGTTGTTGTCTCATCTGATCTGCGGCCGCATGTCCTGGACACTCGGGTGAAGAGAGGGGCGGAGCTGTCAACTGACCACTACCTGGTGGTGAGTTGGCTCCGATGGTGGGGGAGGATGCCGGTCAGACCTGGCAGACCCAAACGTATTGTGAGGGTCTGCTGGGAACGTCTGGCAGAGTCTCCCGTAAGACGGAGCTTTAACTCCCACCTCCGGGAGAGCTTTGAACACGTTCCGAGGGAGGCGGGGGACATTGAGTCCGAGTGGGCCATGTTCCACGCCTCTATTGTTGAGGCGGCTTATCGGAGCTGTGGCCGCAAGGTTGTTGGTGCCTGTCGTGGCGGTAACCCTCAAACCCGGTGGTGGACACCGGCGGTGAGGGATGCTGTCAGGCTGAAGAAGGAGTCCTATTGGGCCTTTTTGGCCTGTGGGACCCCGGAAGCAGCTGATGGGTACCGGCAGTCCAAACGGCATGCAGCTCGGGTGGTTGCTGAGGCAAAAACTCGGGCGTGGGAGGAGTTCAGAGAGGCCATGGAGAATGACTTCCATATGGCTTTGAGACGATTCTGGTCCACCATCCGGCATCTTGGGGGGTGGGGTTGGGGGGAGTGGTACGACACAAACACTATTTATAGTTTGGGTGGCGTACTACTGACCTTAACTTGGGATGTCGTGAGTCGGTGGGCAGAATACTTCGAAGACCTCCTCAATCCCACTGGCACGTCTTCCACTGAGGAAGCAGAGCCTGGGGACTTTGGGTCGGGCTCTCCAATCTCTGGTGCTGAGGTCACCGAGGTGGTTAAAAAGCTCCTCGGTGGCAGGGCCCCAGGGGTGGATGAGATTCGCCCAGAGTTCCTTAGGGCTCTGGATGTTGTGGGGTTGTGTTGGCTTACGCGACTCTGCAATATTGCGTGGACATCGGGGGCAGTTCCCCTGGATTGGCAGACTGGGGTGGTGGTTCCCCTATTCAAAAAGGGGGACCGTAGAGTGTGTTCCAACTATAGGGGGATCACACTCTTAAGCCTCCCTGGTAAGGTCTATTCAGGGGTTCTGGAGAGGAGGGTCCGTCAGATAGTCAAACCTCGGATTCAGGAGCAGCAGTGTGGTTTTTGTCTTGCTCGTGGATCACTGGACCAGCTCTACACCCTCAGCAGGGTCCTGGATGGTGCGTGGGAGTTTGCTCAACCAGTTTACATGTGTTTTGTAGACTTGGAGGAGGCATTCAACTGCATACCTCGGGAGGCCCTGTGGTCCCTGTGGGGGGTACTCCGGGAGTATTGAGTACCAGGCCCTTTGATACGGGCTATTAGGTCCCTGTACAACCGGTGTCAGAGCTTGGTCCGCATTGCCGGCAGTAAGTCAGGCTCGTTTCCAGTGAGAGTTGGACTCCACCAAGGTTGCCCTTTGTCACCTATTCTGTTCATAACTTTTATGGACGGATCTAAAAAGCTAAGTCTGGTCCTCTGGACATTCAAAAAACAAAACAAAGCAAAGAAATTGTAGAAACGTTTCGTCTTTCGTCCGAAAGACTTCCTCAGTCTGAGTTGCTGTATTCAGCTCAGTCTTATAAATAGCACCCTCTCACAGTGGATCAACCAGTTGGCTGATGACAGCCGAAACCAGCTGCTCACATGATCAAGGAGGACCATCAGCCTAACGATGGATCGTTAGTACCCTGATGGTTGTTTGCTATTCACAGAGGGCTGAGTTATACTAGCAATAACAGCATTGAATTTGATTGAACTTCCGGCACTTGGCAAAGCAGGTCGCATCTCTTTTTGCTCCTCTCCTCCCTAAAGTTTCCCTCCTCCCTGCTTTTGCATTTTTGTCTCGTCTGTAACTCTTCAGTGCTCACTTGAACCAATTTGAAATGGATTTAATTGCGTAGACTGTTTCCTCTATTGATATTTTTTTTTCCACGAAGCGCATCGGACCAGGAGAGCCGGCTTGCCCCCTCGACACACATGCGGTGGGGTACATTATGGACTCGTGGGGCGACTGGAAGTTAATGTGCCTGACCGTTCTTTCTGTCGAAGACGTGGAAGATTTGTGGATTATTGGAATATTGGTGGCAGCTGCTCTACTTTTTGGCATTTGCAGAGGTTTCTGCTACTGGAAGCTGAGGAAGGCTGCCGCGGCGATCAACGCGCTGGCGAAACTTCCTACTCAACAAGATTCTTTGATCCGGGCTATGACCTCAACGACCCAGCTGTTGTACGAGCTGAACCGCACGATGGGAGCAGTGGTGGACAGCCGCGGACCTGCGGTGCGTTTTGGGACTCGTTTACAGCCGTCCGGCCTCCATCAGGGCACAGATGGGGATTTGTAGCTCGGAACCTCACATGATTCGGCGATTTGGACCCAGACAGCACCTGGACTTCAAGGCTGCAGTCAAAGTACACTGTAGCCTGGCCTGAAAATAAATAAAGTAACTTATCTAATCGGGACTCTGAGCAACCTTGGAAAGAGGCTGACTGAAAACTTCTCCTGGAGTCGAAAGCTGTTGAGAACTCGCTGCCCCCCCTCCCCCCAGAGGTCTCTGTGTGCATTCAGATGGAGCCGAGCTGAGGCCATCTACAGACTGTGCTTATCTGAAATGATTACTCACGGACAATCTCCCTGCTTGCCATCTAATGCAACATGTCTTGTCTTTATCCGTGCTGAAGCTGGTAGAGTTTTTTCGACTTTATCATAGAGTGTCCTAAGACAAAATGTGATAGATTATTTTTTTGAATACCAAGATTATCTGACTGTATGTTCCTTTTTCCATATCTGATTGTTGGTGGCACGGTTTTATACTGCTACGGCTTCCGTGCGCACATCCCTCTTCGGATGGTGCGCGCGCCAATTGCAAAACTTTGTACCTTGGTACAAATATGCCAATAAAGATATACTCTATTCTATTCTATTCTATTGTAAGAGGGGGACAGTTGAACCCGGAGGCCTCCACCCCGGTTTAATGATGGATGGTTTCTTTTCACAAAGATATCCTCCTTTACTCCTCTCTCAAACCATCGTTCCTCTCTATCAAGGATGTTTTTTTTTGTTTTGTTTTTTTAAATGTTTATTTATTTCATAATAATTAAAAAACACAAATACTATTTCAAATTCAAATAAATAAAATACATATAAAATAAAAGGTAGCAGAAGAAGAAGAATATCTTATCATATCTGCCCCTTCTTAACAAATCATTTTTTAAACAAACAGAATCAAGCAATGAAAATAAAATTGCATAGCAAAGAACATATAATTAGTCACATTACTCATTATAATTAATAGATATTTACAAACTTATATATATATCTTGTTAACAGAATATTCTTGATCTTTTTCTTAAATAAAAATAATGATTTCTCATTTTTAATATCACAGTCCAAACTATTCCATAAACTTATGCCTTTTATAGAAGTTGATCTACCCCTCAAGCTGGTTCGATACTTCGGTTTAACAAAAATGTCCATACCCTTTAAATTGTAACAACTAATCCTTTTAGTAAAATATATTTGAATGTGTGGTGGTAGTATGTTGTTCTGAGCCTTGAACATAATTAGTAAAATATAGTAATCCACCAAATCATAGAACTTAAGCGATTTCATTTGATAAAACAAAATACTAGAAGGATGACAATAGTGTTTTCTTAAGACAATTCTTACAGCTCTTTTTTGTAAAATGAAAATTGACTGGGTTAAAGTTTTACAAGCAGTACCCCAAACACCAACACAGTAAATCAAATGTGGTACAATAATTGTGTTGTATAGCAAACTCAGAGCTTTTACATTCAAGAAGTCCCTTACCCTATACAATACTGCCACGGACTTTGATAATTTAGTTCTTACAAGGTTAATATGTTGCTTCCATGACAGTTTATCATCAATAATTACTCCAAGGAACCTGACTTCATTTACTCTGTGTATCTCGACGCCATCAATTTGAAAAGGAAAGTCCACAGATTTTTTTTTTACTAAATATCATATAATTAGTTTTTTCAACATTCAAAGATAACTTATTTAGTTTAAACCAAGTTTGTAGTTTAGCAAACTCCCTCTTCATAAGTTCACAAATTTGATTTAGGTCTCCACCCGAGCAAAAGAAGGTAGTGTCATCAGCAAACATAACACAATTTAGGAATTCAGACACCTTGATTATATCATTAATGTACAAAATAAACAACTTAGGTCCAAGAACCGATCCCTGAGGAACTCCACATGAAATATCACACAGATGAGATCTGACATCATCAATTTGCACAAACTGTTTTCTTCCTGTCAAATAACTTGATATCCATTGTAAAGCTGGGCCCCTAATACCGTATTTTTCCAGTTTTTCTAATAAAATAGTGTGGTCAATGGTATCAAAAGTCTTTTTTAAATCTACAAATAAACTTATACAATGTTCAAAACCAGACTGAAGACCCACTTGTTCAAAAAAGCTTTCAGTGTGTAACTTTTATTACTTTTGGTATTTTAATATGTAGCATTTTTTATTTCCATTGCCTTTTTATTTCCACTTGTTCAAATAAGCTTCCAGTGTGTAACTTTTATTACTTTTGGTATTTTAATATGTAACATTTTTTTTTTTTTATTTCCATTGCCTTTTTATTTCCACTTGTTCAAAAAAGCTTTCAGTGTGTACCGGTAACTTTTATTACTTGTGTTATTTTAGTGTTATTTTAGTATGTAGCATTTTTTATTTCCATAGCATTTTTTATTTCCATTGCCTTCTTTTATTGCTGTTGTTTCCTATTCTATTTTCATTGATTTATTGTTCCAGTTTATTCATCTTTTTATCCTGTTAAGCACCTTGGTCAATGCAAGGCATTGTAGGAAGGTGCTATACAAATAAAGTTTATTATTATTATTATTATTATAATATTGTTTATTATCAACTGCTGTTGTAATATGTTCCATCAACTCCATAAGTGCTAGGGATGTTGAATTATTAGATCTAAAACCATATTGACTGTCACTTAAGATATCATTTTTATCAAGAAAGTTGTCCAGTCTGGACACAAACAATTTTTCAAGAATTTTAGAAAATTGAGGCAACAAAGATATGGGTCTATAATTATTAAATAAACATTTTACACCATTTTTGAAAATTGGAGTTACCTTGGCTATCTTCATTCTATCAGGGAATATACCTTTTGAAAATGATAAATTACAAATATATGCAAATGGCTTAATAACATGATTAATTATCTCCTTCACAACCATCATATCAATGTCTTCACAATCTTTAGATCTTTTATCAGCAGATTTTTCAACTACCTTCAATATTTCTTCTTCCGTAGTTCCACTTAGAAACATACTGTTGACACAACTACTGATTAAATAGCTCACGTTTTTGTCTACTTTAGGAATTGAAGTAGCAAGATTTGATCCAACATTCACAAAATAATTGTTAAATCCATTTGCAATTTCCTTGTTATCATTAATTTCCATATTATTTTCCACAAAATGTTGTGACACTCCCGTATTACCCTTGTGTTTATTTAGAACGTTGTTAATTACTCGCCAAGTCATCCTCATATCACCACTGCTTGTATGTAATAATTGACTATAATATTCCCTCTTATGATTTCTTATAACACTTACTAATTTATTTTTGTACCGTTTGTATTTTTCTTCAGCTTCAGGAGTTCTTGATTTCAAAAAACATGAATAAAGAAGATTTTTCTTTTTACATGCATTCCTCAGACCATTGGTCATCCAAGGATGATCAACTGTTTTTTTCTTAGTAAAATTCTGTTGCACACAATTTTTTTCAAACAAAACTCCCAAAATACTCATAAAGGTATCATACGATTTGTTAACATCATCAATGTATACGTCTTCCCAATTTTGTTTGTCCAAGTCATTTTTAAGTTTATCAAGTGCTCTTTTTGATGTATTAATTATTTTAATCCAATTTTTATTTGTTTTTGGTATACTACCATTATTTTTATAAATAGTAAAAACTGGTAAATGATCACTGATATCCGTCATCATAATACCACTTGTCATATCGCCATCTGTTATGTTTGTGAATATATTGTCAATTATTGAAGCTCTCTGAGTTGTGATTCTAGTTGGATTAAATATCAACGGACATAAACTTATACTGTACATCGAATCCAAAAATGTACTAATGTTGTTAGACTCAGTTCTATTTCCCAAATCGATGTTGAAGTCACCACATAAAAAAATAGTTTTAATTTCTGCTCTTGACTAGTAACTCCAACATTTTTTCAGTAAATATCTCTATTTTTGAGCATGGAGATCGATAAACACAACTTATGATAATATTTTTTCCATCTTTATTAATTATTTCAATTGAGATCATTTCCATCATATTGTCAACTATAATTGACATTTCTGTAATTAGTTTACATTTTATTTCCTTGTTTATAAATAAAGCTACACCACCACCTCTTTTATTTTTTCTATTCATATGACATAATTCATATCCTTCAATATATATGTTATGTATATTATCATCGTGAAGCCATGTCTCAGATAGTGCAATTATTTTAAAGGTTTTATTTCATTTTTTTAGGTAATCAAGTAAGTACTGTATATTTGTGAGTGGTAAACGTATGTGAACCTTTGCTTTCAGTATCGGGTGTCAACCAAAAGTTCTATTTTGGTCTCATCCGTCCACAAAACATTCTTCCAAACAGTCTTCTGGCTTGTCCACGTGATCTTTAGCAAACTGCAGACGAGCAGCCATGTTCTTTATGGAGAGCAGTGTCTTTCTCCTTCAACTCCATTGTTGTTCATTGTTGTTGTTCTCCTGATGGTGGACTCATGAACATCAACATCAGTCAATGTGAGAGAGACCTTCAGTTGTTAGAAGTTATCCTGAGGTCTTTGTCACCTTACTGACTATTCCACATCTTGCTCTTGGAGTGATGTTTGTTGGTCCACCACTGCTGGGGAGGGTAATGGTCTTGAATTTCCTCCTTTGTCCACAATCTGTCTGACTGTGGATTGGTGGAGTCCAAACTCTTTACAGATGTTTTGTAACCTCTTCCAGCCTGATGAGCATCAACAACTCTTTTTCTGAGCTCCTCAGAAATCTCCTTTGTTCCTCCATGATCCACTTCCACAAACATGTTGTGAAGAGCATACTTTGATAGATCCTGTTCTTTAAATCAAACAGAGTGTCCACTCACACCTGATCATCATCACACTGATTGAAAACACCTGACTCTAATTTCACCTTCAATTAACTGCTAATCCTAGAGGTTCACATACTTCTACCACTCACAGATATTGGATCATTTTCCTCAATGAATAAATGACCAAGTATAATATTTTGTCTCATTTGTTTAACTGGATTCTCTTTATCTACTTTTAGGACTTGAGTGAAAATCTGATGTTTTAGGTCATAATTATGTAGAAATATAGAAAATTATAAAAGCTTCACAAATTTTCAAGTATATTCTCTTGATCTAAAAAAGCTAAGTCTGGTCCTCTGGACATTCAAAAAATAAAACAAAACAAAGCAAAAAAAAAATGTAGAAACGTTTCGTCTTTCGTCCGAAAGACTTCCTCAGTCTGAGTTGCTGTATTCAGCTCAGTCTTATAAATAGCACCCTCTCACAGTGTTGCACAACCAGTTGGCTGATGACAGCCTGAAACCAGTTGCTCACATGATCAAGGAGGGCCATCAGCCTAACAATGGATCATTAGCACCCTGATGGTTGTTTGCTGAGGAAGTCTTTCGGACGAAAGACGAAACGTTTCTACATTTTTTTTGTTGCTTTGTTTTGTTTTATTTTTTGAATGTCCAGAGGACCAGACTTAGCTTTTTTAGATTTTTCTACCTGGATTATTGAGCATGTATCAGAGTGTATTCTCTTGACTTTTAGAGATTTCCACTCTTTGGTGTCTCTTGTTTGGTTCCACAGAGCAGGATCCAGTTCAGACTGATCCCAGCATGGTCTTGGTTTGGCCTCATTAAAACTCAGAACCAATCTGCAGGCTGATGATGACGGACCATCAGGAGGTTTTCATCTCAAATCTGTTTTATTTACCTTTATTTAACCAGGCAAATTCCACTGAGCTCCCAGCTCCACCTGGGCCAGACTTACATCCAGCTCTTGAACGTAAACACGACGAGAATACGCAAACTGTACACAGAAAAACCACAGGTCCAACCCGGGGATTGAATTGTGAGGTCACAAAGCTAACCACTAAGCCGTTACGCTGCCCTGCCAGAAGTCAAAGTAACCTTGACATGAACACATTCAACCTTTATGATATTTAACCTCGATGAGACAAAGTTTTCCCTAGATGAGATTACATTTAACCTTGATGAGACAACCTAGATGAGACGATATTTAACCTCAGTGAGACAATGTTTAACCTAGGTGACATTTAACCTCAATGAAATTACCTTGACATGAAGATGTTTAACCTCTATGAGACAACATGTAACCTAAATGAGATGTTTAACCTCGATGAGATGGCATTTAACCTCGAAGAGATGATGCTTACCAGTACAACCCTTCTCGATGAGATGACATTTAACCGTAATCAATCAGAGAAAACTGGTTTCTTGGTTCAATTCTGAGTTATGTACTTTAAAGCAGGCATCTAGAAACCAGGAGAAAAAATGGCACTCTACTAATGTTGAAGAATTTTATTTAACTTTGAAAGCTAGCTGCTAACCTATAAGAAAGCTTTCCGTAAAGCTAGAACTTTATATTTCTCATCTTTAATAGATGAGAATAAAAATAACCCTAGGTTTCTGTTTAGTATTAATACTAGACTAATTAAAAGTCCAGTTTCCGTTGAACCATGTATCCCTACAACTATAAGTAGTGATGACTTCATGATTTTCTTTATCAATAAAATGATTACAGCTAAAGAGAAAATTCAAACCATCCTTCCTTCTACTATCCCTGGTCTCCTGCAAATGAGACAACTTAAAAAATTTATCTAGAGCCTGATTTGTGTTTGGACAGTTTTTATCTAGTTGACCTCTCTGAATTGTCAAAAAATAACCTCATCCAAACGATCCACATGTCTTGCTAGATCCCATCCCAACCAGGCTGTTTAAAGAGGTATTTCCCATAATTAATGTCCACATTTTGGATCTGCCTAATTTGTCTTTAATAAATGGTTATGTACCACAGTGCTTTAAGACTGCTTAATTAAACCTTTACTTAAGAAGTCTGACCTTGATTCAGAAATTCTGGCCAATTATAGACCTAGATGGATTATCAGTCAACGTCACGTACACTGTGTGTGCATGTCTGTCGCAGAAAGAAACAGCGTTCATGTCTTGTTGTGCAGCATCCCCACTAACTCAGCAGCCAGACAGAAGGAGAAATCACACACAAAACAGGCTCTAGAGAAATGTGGATATCCTAACTGGGCCTTCCTGAAAGCAGAGAAGAAACCCAAACAGGACTCCAGCCAGCCATCAGGTGAAAAGAAGGAACCCAGACCAGTGGTCATTCCGTATGTTGCGGGAGTTTCAGAGAAACTGAGACGTTTATTTTCTAAACACAACGTCCCAGTGGTTTCAACCTTGCTCTCGACGGAGGCAGTCGCAACCTCTTCCCTCTCCTGTCCTTCCCCCCCCCCCCTGCTGCTGGCAGCTCCACAGATAAGCACCTCGAACGCAAATTAAGATGGATTGGAGGTTTGGGCATTCGATTCTACAAACAAGATCTCTACAGAAGGAAGGCACAAGGGGAGCCTTTCCACCCTCACAGAGTGACGGAGGATACGCCATGCGTGGATTCCTGGGTGCTCTGGGGAGGTGAAGCATCTTGGATTATATTGGATTATGATGCAGCGCTTTGCTTTTTTTGGCGTTTGTGGAGCACTGGTCTATCGCAAAAGGGGGAGACTTCAGCAGGACTTAACTGCCTGGAGCACCCGACGTCTGGTCTGCGCCGTGACCTCGAGAAATCAGCTGTTTGTGAGCTTATCCAGAGGGTGAAACAGATCACCCACGGATTTGGACTCTGGACGTTGTGGTCAACATCTGAAATCAGCGCGAGCTTATCCAGAGGGTGAACAGATCACCCTCGGATTGGGACTCTGGTCAGCTGTGGTCAACATCTGAGGTCAGAGCTTGGATCAGTGGAAAAAGTCCCGAATTGGATCATTTTGGAGCAGAATCGCCCTTACAGACTGAAGGTCACAGAAAATACAATGTGTGCCTGATGTGAAAATATTGTTAATTCATATCTGACTCCCTTGGAAACAGCCTTGGGAAAGGCTGGATATCTAATCTCTCCTGAGATGTGCTTACTGTGGAAAAAATAGCTGCTGTTGTGTTGTCTGCTCCCCCCCCCCCCGGAGAACTTTTCTATGAGCGTTATCGGAGGCATCCGGAATGTTTCATGGACAGAACCTCCCTGCCTCAGTCTCATGCAACATTTAACTGTCCTAAATGTGCTTATGATATGGTTTTTACTGGATCATGCGGTGTCTTGCAGACAAAATGTGATTCATTTTTTTTAATATCAACGCTGTAACCCCCATGGTTTCTTTCCCTGTTTTCCCACCTTTGACCTTCATCCAGACCGGATGAGAGAGGCCGCGCTGAAGAACATGTCATGTGTTTTGATAAGGCAGCAGCTTTTCACACTCCTGGATGACTGTGAATACATAATTACGCTGTATCGGTGAAAATTGGTGCAATGTTAATAAAAGCTCTTGAATCTTGAATCTTTTAAACCCCAAAATACATTACGGCAAAGACTGGTTCATCCCAAAGATCCAGTCCCCCGGCACGGGGGAATGGTGGTGCAGTGGTTAGAGACGGTGGGCCTGTGATCGGAAGATCGCTGGTTCAAGCCCCGGTACCGAAAACATAAAAAAATATGGGTGGAAAAAGGTGAAACACCCACATCAGCCTCCACCCTCATTCACCCCACTCTGGGCCCCTGAGCAAGGCCTTTAACCCCCACCATCTGCTCCCTAAACAGGTCTCTCTTGAAAATGAGTTCTCGTGGCTCAATGAGACTACCTGTATGAATAAAGGGTAAATAAAATAAAATAACAAACAGAGTAATATTGTGTATGCTGTTCAGTGTCAGTAGGGCTGTGATCAGTCTTATAACTAAACAGCTACTGGCCAAAAGGATGGCCCAGCACAGAAGATCAACATCATCAAGCCAGGCCAGCGGTCACTCTTCCTATGGCAGGCAGTGTTAACATTTAATCAAAACCCACTCCTCTCTGTTATTCCATTTGTAGATCACTAAAACAACATTCTTCCTGGTCAAAATTAAATTCCTACTAGTCAGAACTGTAATTGTATATATCTACAATTACATTTTTGCTAGCAGAAACTTACGTTCAGGATGTCATAAAATCAAATTGAACTATTAAGAATTAAGTTTCAGATATCTATCAATCTTTACAAATTATAAGTCGCCGTTTTAACATTTAATAGCTTGACTGGATATCTATTTCAGATATCTCACATACATTTCTTCCTAGTCAAAATGAACATTCCAGATATCTAAAACATCATTCTTCCTATCTAAAATGTTCATTTTAGATAGGAAGATTTTAATTCTTACTAGTACAAATGATGTCACTTTCCCCATTCATGTGTATTGGGCTTTTACTTCCAGATATCTAAAATAACATTCTTCCTATCTATAATAAACATTCTGGATGTCTACAAATGAATTATGACGAGGATGAACTCTAAATTCAGATCTCCATAATCCAGTTAATACTAGTCATAATGACCATTTCAGATATCATAAATGAAGAAGTCATTCTAGATATCCAGTTATCAATTCTTGACATCCAAAATGCATTTCTACTAGTATAAATCTAGTTAAAGATATCAACTACTGATTATTTGACTAGTTAATGTGGAATTTCAGATATCTGAAATGTTAATAATGCCTATACAAATTACACTTATAGATACTTACAAATATATTTTGACTATCGTTCAGCAGAATAATAGGGCTCCGTTTTAACATATAATAGGCAAGCTGACTAGCCACATTTCTATTATAGATAGCACTAATACATTCTACCTAGTCACAATTAAAATATTCCTAGTCAGAATTGTAATACAGCTATCACCAATTACATTTATGCCAGTATGAATTAACATTTCAGTGATCTGTAATCAAATTAGTACTAGTAAAAACTAAGTTTCAGATATCTAAAAATCATTACATATTTTAAGTGGCCGATTTAACATATATTAGCTTAACTGGATATGTATTTCAGACATCTTAAATTGAATTCTTCCTATCTGAAATGTTCATTTCAGATAGGAAGAATTGCATTCTTACTAGTACAAATGACATCACTTTCCACATGCATGTGTATTGTGCTTTTACTTCCAGTTATCTAAAATAACATTCTTCCTATTTATAATGAACATTTTAGAGAGGAGGAATGGAGTTCTTACTAGTACAAATGACGTCATGTGACAAATGACTCTTACGTGTCCAAACGTATCCAATTTAATATTCATAGAAACGGATTTATAGATGGGAAGAATGACCACTATGGATATCCACAGCTATATTATTCCTAGTAAAAATGCAGATGTAGATATCTGTAAAGACATTTTTACTAGTAAAAATATATTTTAGATGTTAAAAATTATATTGTTGATCTCTGAAATGTTTTCTTCATTTTTGACATCTGAAATAAATAGTATAACCAGTAACAATTGGATTATAGAGATCTGAAGTTAATTTTTAGACATCCAGAATGTTAATTTTAGATAGGATAAATGTTATTTTAGATATCTGGAAGTAACATCCCAATGACGTCATTTTTACTAGTAAGAAATACATTCTTCCTATCTGTGATGATCATTTTAGAGAGGAGAAATGTTGTTTTAGATATCTGGAAGTAACATCCCAATGACGTCATTTGTACTAGTAAGAACTCCATTCTTCCTATCTGAAATTATTATTTTAGAGAGGAGAAATGTTGTTTTAGATATCTGGAAGTAAAAGCCCACTGAAATTATTTGTACTAGTAAGAATGCGATTCTTCCTATCTGAAATGAACATTTCAGATAGGAAGAATTCAATTTAAGATGTCTGAAATACATATCCAGTTAAGCTAATATATGTTAAATCGGCCACTTAAAATATGTAATGATTTTTAGATATCTGAAACTTAGTTTTTACTAGTACTAATTTGATTACAGATCACTGAAATGTTAATTCATACTGGCATAAATGTAATTGGTGATAGCTGTATTACAATTCTGACTAGGAATATTTTAATTGTGACTAGGTAGAATGTATTAGTGCTATCTATAATAGAAATGTGGCTAGTCAGCTTGCCTATTATATGTTAAAACGGAGCCCTATTATTCTGCTGAACGATAGTCAAAATATATTTGTAAGTATCTATAAGTGTAATTTGTATAGGCATTATTAACATTTCAGATATCTGAAATTCCACATTAACTAGTCAAATAATCAGTAGTTGATATCTTTAACTAGATTTATACTAGTAGAAATGCATTTTGGATGTCAAGAATTGATAACTGGATATCTAGAATGACTTCTTCATTTATGATATCTGAAATGGTCATTATGACTAGTATTAACTGGATTATGGAGATCTGAATTTAGAGTTCATCCTCGTCATAATTCATTTGTAGACATCCAGAATGTTTATTATAGATAGGAAGAATGTTATTTTAGATATCTGGAAGTAAAAGCCCAATACACATGAATGGGGAAAGTGACATCATTTGTACTAGTAAGAATTAAAATCTTCCTATCTAAAATGAACATTTTAGATAGGAAGAATGATGTTTTAGATATCTGGAATGTTCATTTTGACTAGGAAGAAATGTATGTGAGATATCTGAAATAGATATCCAGTCAAGCTATTAAATGTTAACACTGCCTGCCATACTCTTTCAGGGATGAAGATGTTCACATCCTTGATAGAGAGGAACAATGGTTTGAGAGAGGAGTAAAGGAGGCCATCTTTGTGAAAATAAACCATCCATCATTAAACAGCAGTGGAGGCCTCCATGTTCAACTGTCCCCCTCTTACAATGCTGTTATTGCTAGTATCACTCAGCCCCTTGTGAATAGCAAACAACCATCAGGGTGCTAATGATCTGATGGTCCTCCTCAATCATGTGAGCAGCTTGTTTTGGCTGTCAGCAGCAAACTGGTTGATCCATTGTATGAGAATAATAATAATAATAATAATAATGAATTCCATTTATAATGCACTTTTCATTAATAAAAATCTCAAAGTGCTACAAAGTGTAATAAAGCAAAGATCAAAATAAAACAAGTGATAAAATCAAATAAAATCAATAATAATATCGACTAAGATCAAAGATAAAATCATGTGGATGCAGATTAGGCTTGTGTAAGAATTAAGAGGAGGTCAATATTAATACTGATCTCCTTTTTATCTTAATTAATTTACTTATTCAGATTGAATAGTAAATTCACGGATTCTGTTCTTTTTCAGTTTACCCAATATTTCTGTGATCTTTATGATGGATAAATACACAAAGCCATTAAGTGACAAAGACGTTAACTTAGTTTGATATGTCAAAGAGACACTATCATTTATTTAAAATAAATCAACTAAATTAACACCATTACACTTGATTGACATGATTTCACTTTCTTTCAAATTAATACGTCAGCACAAATTTAACACAACAGACATAAATATTGGATGTTAACATATTTAGTCTGTGGGCTTTCAGCTTAAAATAGTTTCCAGCTTAGATAGAGAGGGAAAGATTTAGGAGGAGAAATGGAGGAAGAAAAGTTAAGAGTCAGGGAGTTATCTTGATGTGTTTTAACCAGAAACATGGCAGTTCTCCGGCCGATTAAAGCTACACGTTGGTACCCTTGGCAAAGCATTTGACGACTTGTTACCTCGTGAAGATGGTCAGTCTCCCTCGGTCCAGTTTGGTCAGTTCGTTTACCATTCTCAGCGTCTCCAGACGTGCGCCTTGACTCGAACCGAAAGTAACGGCAGCTCCTGGTGCTGTTGTTCAAGATAAGACGTTCCTTAAAGGAATGTCAATAAAAGAGAGCTTTTCAGCTGTTGAAGATGGCTTATAACTTGGCATGTTATAAGTCTTTAACTGAATGACATGGTCATTAGCGTGTTGACCAGACGATCATCAGTTCTTTGGGGAACCTCATCAGGGGTTGAGGACCTCAGCAAACTCTAAGGAAAACAGGAAGTCAGAGCTCTTTTAAGGCTAACTTGACCTAGAAAGACGTAGCTCTTTCTCATTCGGTCTGTTAGGCCAGAAGCCACTGAGAGGAGGCATAAGTTAGATTAAAAATGTCAGAAAGGATAAGAAAGTTAGTTTAAGACGCCAGTTTCATGATACAGCAGATTTAGAACTTTCTTAACTCATTACCAACATTGTTGTATGAATAAACAAACGTCATCAGAGCATAACATATGGGACCTATTAATGATAATAGCTTGATTATTAAATAGGACAAAAACAAAAGTCTCTGGGTGTCTAGATTGTCCTGAGCTCAAGCTAAAATGAATGAGATAAAGTGTTCCTTTTATCTTCACATGCAAGTTCGAGAGGAGAGGAGAAATCCTCCATGTACAACATTTTGAATTAAGCAGAGTATTTGATTTATCTGACATTAAAATGTACTGATGCTCTTACAAATAAAATTATTCATTTGATAACATTTGAATTAACAAAATTAAAAGAAGTCTCTGGATGACTTAATTGCACCTTTGACACAGCAGTGAAACACAGTTTAACTCTCACAGAATAACACAGCTTAAAAGCACACATCATGAAAATGACAAAAGTTATTCTTTTGATCACATCAGCCTAAAATCAAAGATAGAAATAGTCTCTTTTGGTGACTATATTTATCAGATTACAGCTTAATGAATGATTTTGTAGTAAATGTCTTGCTTTACTGAGAGGTCAGTAAAGGTCATCACTGGACAGTTCAAAAACCTTAATTTGACCCTGGGTAGGTCCACTACATCTCCCCCCTTTTGGAAGCCATCGCCAGTCCTTGGGGATGGGGTCCAACACGAAAGGAAACCTTGAACTGTCTTTGATCTTGAAGTAATCCAGCAAGTGGAAAAGAAAAAATCAAAAATTATAATCCCATAAAGTTTTTTGAAATTCCATACTGTTCGGAGGTAATCCCATTGCGAAAAGCTTTTAATCCCTTGGAAAACTGAGTCTGTTAACTCTTGGCAAACAAAGTCTGTGATCCCTTGGAAAGCAAAGTCTTATAATCCACAGCGGTAATTCCACAGCAGTAAATCCACAACGATTAGTTTTGTTGATTGATCAGCAACAATTGTTTTCATAATCAGCATGTAGAGGGGATCCCTCGATTGACGCAGAGGAGGCGACCCTTGGATGAAGGTTGAAGACCAACGTTGAAGTAGCATGTCCCCACATCGAAGGTTGAAGGCTGGTTGGTTTCCAGTCCGTGCCACTCTGGTTCTATGTGTCATGCATTTATGTGGTTTTTAAGGTGGGCTTATGATTGGGATTTTACATTAAGCCTTACCTATATGCACCTGGTATGTAAGCTATCATGGTTTAGATCAGCTACAATTACCAATTAAGGGGTGGATCAAATCTATAAATTAGGTATAGGGATCTGTACCTATAGAATTTTAGAGGGCTTCTGTAACGAAGGCCTCTAATTCCAAACTATTCCTCCATTCATTACTTAGTTTAGGTTAAACTAAAATAAAAATGAAATATAGTTTGATCTAAATGTCTGTTGTCTTTTAGACGAACGACGTAGGATTTGGTATTCCTAATAAATTTTGAAGTCTATGGCGAGACTCATCAAAATGAATAGATAATCTAGAATAGAAACGATCGAATCGGTTCAATTTAGAAATTGTGAGGTCAATGTAGTTTATGGTACCTTGAGTAGCTTTAAACTACATTGACTCTTCGACGATTGAGATTTAACAAAACGAACTGCATGTTGGCATAGTTAAATCCATATCATTCATTAACCAATGTTAATACAAAACCTTTTTGGCTGGGAGTGTTCAGAACCAAACAATATCTCAACTAATGACAACAGTAATGACTAAACAACAAGGAAACAACGTTTCACTGCTTCGACACACTCTTGTCGTCAGATTCCAAAGTGCAACACACAAGAAAAACAGGTCTCAACTTTATGACCGAGGTCAAATTAAATCTCGTGGATTTAAACGGTTGTTAAGGTTAGTTTTTTGTTGTGGGTTTTAGGCTTAGCGTTTCTAAGTTCAAATTGGACAATGCGACTTATAGGGTGGGAAATATGGTAGTTTAAACCTGATTAGTTTATTTACTAACTTGTGTTTGGACGACCTTATTATCCCATGAAGTCGGTGAGTTTGTGAGATCTTTGTCTTTTGTGGAGTCATTGAACGCCTTGTAAGGTTTGATCTGATTTCGATGTACCCATTTAGCAATTGGCTCTTTGCGGCCTTTGCTGATTTTGATTTCGTAGACGACTGAGGACACTTTGTCTGTTATCAGATGAGGTCCAGTCCACCTGGGCATTAGTTTGCGGGCGAGAGTTCCGGTCTCGGACCCTCCTTTCCCGGTTGCTGGAGCGAACGTATAGTACCAGACTCTGTCTCCCACTTGGAGTTCATTGTGAGAGGCCTTCTGGTCATAGTACGCCTTGCGTCCTTCAGCGGATTTTTCCAGGTTTTTCTGGGCGAAAGCAAAAGTGTTTCTGAGGTGTACATTCAAATCTTTCATGTATTGTTGTGTAGTGTAGGCTGTCGCCATGGCGGCGTCGCCTGGTTGGTACAACAGGTGTAGAGGGAGAGTCATTTGTCGACCGGTCATCATCTCGAAGGGAGAGATGCCAGTTGATGTGTGTGGAGTGGCTCTTATGGCCATGAGGACCAGAGGGAGTTTCACGTCCCAGTCCTTGTGGTTTGCAGCCACGTATTTCTTCAAAATACTCACCACAGTTCTGTTTGCTCTCTCTACTTGGCCTGAAGCCTGTGGGTGGTAGCCGACATGAAAGTTGGCCTTGACGCCTAGCGTCTTCCACAGTTCTTTCATCACTTCACCTGTGAAGTGTGTACCTTGGTCTGAGTTCACCCTAAGGGGAAGTCCAAACCTTGAGAATATATGATTCATTAACAACATAGCAGTGGTTTGTGCTGTGTCGTTAGGAGCTGGTAGGCATTCTACCCATTTGGTGAATGCACAGGTTACCGTGAGAAAATATTTATTTCCTCTAGAGCTCTTAGTGAGTGGTCCAACCCAGTCGATCTGGAGGTCAGACCATGGGAATGCAATGCCTCTGCTTTGCAGTGGTGCTCTGTGAAGTGGTCTGGTTGGCTGAAACTGGCCACAGACCACGCACCCTTCAATGTAGTCCTTGACATCCTTTTTCATTCCAGGCCAATAGGCAATTTGTTTTAATGCCGTCAGCGTGGCTTTATCTCCTTTGTGTCCTGCGGACGGGAGATCATGGGCATGAACTAACATCACCCCCCTTTGGTCATGGGGAACCACGAACACAGGTGAGGACGTTGGTCCATGAGCGAAAGTTAAGATGCCCTTGATTAGTTTTAGCTGTTTGCGCAGCTGATAGAGGACCTTAAGGTCTGGATCGGAATCCAGGTCGTCTTTAGACGGACTATTTTTTTCGGATCAGTCAGGTACAGTATCATGGAGTTGATAGCAGGATCCGACTTTTGTAGTTGGATGATGTCTGGGTCAGTCAGTGCGGGTCGTACAGAGACTGCGTTGTCAGCAGGTCTGGTTGCGGCCTGTGCACGTGTGACTGCCATAACTCTGACTGAAGGATGTGTTGGCAGAGTCTCGATTAACCAGGAGGGGTCGAAGGACCATAGAGGACCTTCGTCGGCTCCTTCTTGGCTAAGGAATCTGCAATGTCATTGTAGTACTTGTCATCGCCTGGGACTCTAGAATGCCCTGGAACCTTCTTCCAGTAGATCTGTAAGTCGTGTGACGTCACCAAGTGATCACACGCTATGAAAAGCTCTTTGTGTTTGACCACTTTTCTGTCGCTTGTTAGGAAACCGTTCTGTTTCCACACAGCGAGGTGACAAGCGAAACTCAAACGAGCATAGTTAGAGTCAGTGCAGATGACTAGCGTCTTGATAGAGCGTTCTACTACCATCTGGAGAGCTATTAGGATTCCTGCAATCTCAGCGTACTGAGAAGTCTGAGATCCTAATTTGTAGCTGAAAGTTATCTGCTCTTGGTCTTGGAGGAGGACCCCTCCAACACCTGCTCTGCAGATCTTGTCGCGGAGGAATGAAGATCCATCCACGTACAATGTTGTCATATCTTTGCAGATATTGTCATCAAAGAAGTGGTGATTCGGGTCTTCAGTTACTGGGGGTTTTTTCCTCAACCGGCGGCTGGGTGGCTGGTACATCTTGTGTACACTTCTGGCAGATTGCCAAGTCCGTCCCCAGATGAGACTTCTTGTTTTGACCATAACGTATGTCTAGGTTAAAACTTTGAAGCGCCATGAGCCACGTTGCAACACGTGAGTTTGTCACCACACCATCTCTGATGCGTTCACTGTTAAGAAAGGTCACTGGCTGGTGTTGTGTTTCCACAATGATTTTCTGTCCACCAATGTAGCTGGAGAAATGTTTAACTGCCCACACTGTGGTCAGTAAAGCTTTCTCACAGTCTGAGAATCTCAACTCGGGGCCTGCCATCGTTTTGCTGGCATAGGCTACTACACGTTTGTCTCTGTCGTGTATCTGGTACAGACCTGCACTTATGCAATGAGCTGAGAAGCCCACTTCCAAGTAAAACTCTTTGTTGTAGTCTGGGTAGACTAAACAAGGGGCTGACTTGATCCTGTTTATAAGAGCGTCCATTGCCTGTTGCTGTTTGTCAGTCCAAACAAATGGTACGTCTTTTTTAAGGAGTTCAGTCAGTGGTTTCGCAAGGTCCGCATAGTTTTCGATGAATTGGTTCGAGTAGTTACACACGCCCAGAAAACTTTGTAGTTCTTTGAGATTGGTGGGGACTTTGAGATTGTCGAGGCCTTGGGTGCGAGTCAGCTGTGGTTGTACTCCGTCAGGACCTACAAGTAGGCCAACGTAGTCCACTTTGGTTCTGCACCATTGGCATTTTGACAGTGATATCTTAGCACCAGCAGTTGTCAGCTGATTCAGAACGTGGTCGATCTCAGCCAAATGTGAGTCCAGTGTTGGCTGCCTCAAAAGGACATCGTCCACGTAGATCAGTGTCCCACGCTCGTGGGCGTCTGGACATGCTTTGTTCAAGAAGATGTTGAACTCTGCAGGTGAGTTAGCGTAGCCAAAGGGACACCTGTTAAAGGTGTACTGACGGCCACCAAAAGTGAAAGCTAGTTTGTACTGGTCCTCGGCGCGCACAGGGATGGTCCAAAAACCAGAGGCGACGTCGAGAGTCGAGAAGTACTTACCATTGGTGACCTTGGGCAGTTCCTGTTGGAGTTGCGTCATAGGCCATCTGGATAAGGGAACTTGTTTGTTCAGCTTTCTGTAGTCTATAGTGAGTCTCCACTTACCATTAGGTTTTAACACCGGCCATAAAGGCGCAGAGTAAGTGCTGTTACAGTATCGGATGATACCTTTTTCTAACAGGTCATTAATGATTTCTCTGATAGGTTGATGTGCTGCCAGAGGAATCTTGTACTGTCTGACAAATGCAGGGGGAGCATTAGGCGGGGTTGGGATGCTCACTGTGTGGAGCGTGGTCAACCCACAATCCA
>JBBPBX010025017.1:0-39215 GCA_038048925.1 Garcialebias charrua | reverse complement strand
ATTTTTGAGTTATAGCCCCCCTGGAGGAAGCACCACGAGCCGCCACTGCAGATGGTTGTATGAACTGAGACACAAACTTTTAAAATATATATTTGCTTTGGAAATTAATTTTTCAGGAAATATGCATGGTATTCAGTTTTATAACTCCCTCTTAATTTCACCTCTGGCCAGGAGAAATGAGTGAGGAAACATACGCCAAACAAACCTACCTTTGAGACAAGCATCATCACTGAGCGGGTCGTGAACTGAGCTGAACACTTACCTTCAATATTTATCAAATTTAGAAACTCATATCTGCAGGCATCTCTCAACTCTGTGTTGCACTATCGGAGCATCAGTTCTCTTCCAGAGCACCTGGTGGTCATCTGGTAGGACTGGATTGTAGTTAAAAAATTAGAACTTGCCTCGGGGCATGATTCCAGACTCATCTGCTGTGCTGGTTCTGCTGGGTGAATGCTCGCTTGAGTTTGCAGTGATGGTGGGACTCAGTGGAAAAGCCGTGCTGCAGCATGTGCTCTAAAAACAAGGTAGTGGTGAATTTTGACTCCTGCATGTGAAGCCAAGGCAGTCAGCCAGCACATGAAGAGAGACCGTAAAATCATTCTGAAACATTTGGGATGAGAGTAACCAAGGAATGAATTAGGCAGTGGTGAATCATTTTATTCCACCCCCATCTCAAACCAACTCATCTGTCCCTTATTGTTTCATACTGCTGAAGGTTTTCAATACTGATTATGTGTTCTTCCATCATCACACTTTTAATTTGTAGATTTAATTTGAATACATTTCATAGTGTTACTTTGGAGCCAGCAAGTAATATATCACATACAAAGAATCTATTTTGTTGCTTATAGTTCATTACAGTATTTGACACAGTTACAAATGGAAAATCAGCCACTTCATCTAATAATCAAACTTCTACAAATCATATCCCTCCTACAAGTCAACCATCAGTTAATCACACCTTCTCTTTTTCTCCATTCTCAGTCAGTGAGGTAAATAAATTGTTAAATGATCTTGATCCTAAAAAATCTGCTGGTCCAGATGAACTTCCACCTTATTTCTTAAGGCTGGCTGCTCATATCATCACAGTCCCTGTGACCCACATCTTTAATCTGTCCATAAGCCAAAACACCATTCCGGATGCTTGGAAAACAGCCTTTGTTCTTCCTTTGCTGAAGGGAGGTGACCCCACCTCACTGAACAATTATCGACCGATCTCTAAACTCTGCATCTTAGCCAAGGTTCTAGAAAAACTGATAAACTCTCAGATCAAAAATTATCTGGACTCATTTAACATCTTACCTCTCCATCAATCTGGTTTCAGGAAAAAACACAGCACAACAACTGCTTCTCTGAAGGTTCTGAATGATGTTGTTGAAGCATTGGATGCTAAGGATTATTGTGCTGCACTTTTCTTAGATCTGTCTAAAGCTTTTGACACTGTGGACCATAACATCCTGTGTCATAAGCTCTCAGAAATAGGTTTCTCTGATCACACCATCGGTTGGTTTTCTAACTATCTTTCCAATCGGAGGCAATGTGTTCAACATAACGGTACTTCTTCCAGCTATTTAACAGTTAAAAATGGTGTACCACAAGGCTCAGTTTTAGGACCAACCCTCTTTACAATCTACATAGCTAATGTAGGTCACTGCATCCCTGATGCATCCTTACATTTCTATGCTGATGATACAGTTGTTTACTGCCGAGCTAAAACAGTAGCTAAGGCTTTCCAGTTACTGCAATCCGCTTTTGACATCATCCAGTCAGATTTGTTCCGTCTCAAACTTGTCCTAAATGCTGATAAAACAAAAGGAATGTTTTTTTCAAGTAGGAAGGCGGTTCCAACAGATCTTCCTCTGATTTTATCCTCAAATGGTGTCCCTATTGAGTTTGTTGATTCCTATAAATATCTGGGTATACTGGTCGATTCACATCTCTCTTTTAAACTCCACGTGGAAAACCTAGTGAAGAAATTGAAAGTTAAACTGGGTTTCTTTTTCAGAAACAGATCATGTCTATCACTGAATGTTAGGAAACGCCTTGTATCTGTGACTTTCCTTCCCTCCATTGATTACGGTGACATTCTCTACATGAATGCTCCTACAAGCACCCTGCGGATGTTGGATGTTGTCTATCATGGTGCACTAAGATTCATAACTGGCTGTGAGTATCGTACCCACCACTGCACCCTGTATTCACTGGTTAATTGGACATCATTAACCTCACGCAGACTCTTCCACTGGTATACTTTCATCTTTAAATCATTTCTTGGTTTGCTGCCCTCATACATCTCCTCCTACATGTCTTTGCGTGAGTGCAGCTACAGTGTGCGCTCTCAGGACATGATTACCTGCAGTGTTCCATCAGTGAGGACTGAACTTGGAAAAAGGGCCTTCTCCTACTCTGCTCCTGCTTCCTGGAATATCTTACAAAAATATCTGAAGCTCTCGACCTTGACTTCTCTAAATGGTTTTCAGAATCTGTATGAATCCTGGCAAAAACCAATGCAGATCTGTTCCTGTCTTTGATTTTATACGTCTACCTTATAATGTTTTGCTAGTTTTTTGATACTTGTTTAAAAAAAAAAAGTCTTTCTTTTTTTTTTTCTCTTTTGTTTTCTATTGTTTATTGTTTATTGTTTAAGGAAATTCTACCATTGCTGTTCATCGTTCTTTAGTTTTAGCAGGTCGCTTTCGTAAATGAGCCATGAGGCTCAATAAGATTTACAGTACCTGACTAAATAAAGGTTGAATGAAAAATTTATTGATGTGTTCAGTATTTGTGTGATTGTGGCCTCAAATTTTACTTTCATATTTGAACTCTAAAAAGCCAGTATTTACATTTAATTATGTATCTGTGTTTTTTTTACCATTTTTCAAATTGTAATGCTTTCCAAGTTTCCAAGATGGCGGCTGAGCAGAGTGGATGTTTTTAGTCGGGCTCCTGCCAGTACTACCTCCAAAGGAGTATTTGGAGAGCTTGTACTTGCAGTTTTTTGTGCTGGATGTGCAGAGAGGAGCGCTGAAAAAGCTACGGAAATTGGACTGGAACATGCGATTCAGAATTATGAATCTACAAGCCAACTTGTCCGTGAGTTTTTGCTGAGAGTTAGCCTAGCGTAGCTACAAACCGGGCTAATCAAAGCTAACCGAGCTGGGTCACCGTAACCGGGTGCCGTAGCTGCGAGCTTCGTTAACAAATAAACTGGAAAATACGGTGGTTTTTTACGAAGAAAAGCGGGCTGGCACGCTGGAGGTGCTTTGTTGCAGCGAAAGAATACAACAAAGCACTTTACAGTGGTAGCGTGGTGGTACACGTGGGCCGAGCGCCGTGAACGCCCCCTGGAGTTTGTGGGCCGAGCGCCGTGAACGCCGCCTGGAGTTTCGAGCTGGGCCGAGCGCCGCGAGTGGGCCGAGAGCCGTGAACGACGCCTGGAGCTTCGAGCTGGGCCGAGCGCCGTGAGCAAGCTGGAGGACCGCCGCCTGGAGCTTCAAGTTGGGCCGAGCGCCGTGAGAGAGCCGGGGGACAGCCGCCTGGGGCTTCGAGCTGGGCCGAGCGCCGTGGGCGAGCCAGGGGACCGCCGCCTGGGGCTGGGCTGGTGTCGGAGCTGCGCCTGGAGCTACTGGAGCTACGTGCTGTGCTAACTGGGCTACATCGGATCTAGTGAGCAAAACCTCTTCGGATAATAGAGCTGATTGCTGCAGGCTGCTGAAACCGTGAGTTCTGTTCTAATAACTGCTGATCTGGGTGCACCATCGTTAGGCCTGTGAGCCTCGTGGAAGGACCACGTGGTTCAGCAAACAAACCAGAGACCTGCTACCATTAGATTACAAACTCTGTAAGTATGACGAGAAGTAAAGGACAAAAGTCACTAGACTCTGTAAATATGAGAAATAGAGGACAAAAGTCACCAGAACTGGAGGGAAACAACTCAGTAGAAATGCAAGACTTTAAAGAATCACTCAACTTTATGAGTGGACAAATAGAAAATTTAACAACAAAAAAAAGGATTCCCAGGCCGGTCTGGTTAAAGCAGTGTTCCCCAAACTACGGCCCGCGGGCCGCATCCGGCCCGCCCCCACCTTTGGTCCGGCCCCCAGGAAAAAAAAAAAAAAAAAATTTTTTTTTTTTTTTTTACAAATGAATACATGTACAGTACTGTACGGTCACCAAGTACTTAGCCTATCCTAACACAGTTTTTAAAAATGAAGGAGTAAGTTGAATTGTCTCCCTTTCACATAAAGCTGTCGGTGCACAGTAAACATGGATGGAAAACTAGCAAACAAGCAAACAAAAACGTATTATTTTCATACAGAGTGGGAGGAGGAGTATTTTTTTGTTTATTCTAATTCAAAGTCTATTTGCCTCATCTGTAATTCGAGCTTCACCTGGCGTGGATGGAGAGTTCTTGAGTCTGCTCTCAGAAGAAAAGTATCCTTACATTCGAAGATGTGCTTTGAACTTAACAGCACTTTTTGGATCTACCTACCTGTGTGAGTCTGCTTTTTCACACATGAAAATCATCAAGTCCAAAAACAGATCCACAATAACTGATGATCATCTGGAGACCTGCCTGCGCCTCGCAACTTATGAGACCCTGGCCTCCTCCTCTCAGTGTCAGAAGTGCCACTAAGGTAGAGACACATTTATTTTATACAGCTTGCACCAGATGACACCATCCTGCTGCACAGAGCAGCTGCCTAGTTTTGATATTTAGGTTTTATTGAGGTTTGAAATAGTTGTTGGAGATTTGTAAATCTGCACCTTTGTAAGTCACTTTTTGTAAATAGTTAGTGTAAATGAGGGAGTTTTATATTGTTCAGTTCATTGTTTATTCGTTTCTTTAAAAAATATGGTGTGCTTTTCAAATATTGCGTCATTTTACTTTGATAAAATACTTTAATTAAATAAAACTAGCAACACATTATGTTCTGTTTTATTTACTTTAAAGAAGTGAGGAGTAGGGAGATGAAAAGTTTTGTTTTTTGATACTGAGACTGGACGAGTAGCTCTCGGCAAACTGCCGACTTCAAAAGTAGCTCTTGGTTCAAAAAAGGTTGGGCACCCCTGATTTAGGCACTCCTGCAATTGTCACACTTTTTCCTGTTAAAAACTGACTCCGGCCCCCCACCAGAGAAGGGAAAAGTTATGTGGCCCTCACAGGAAAAAGTTTGGGGACCACTGGGTTAAAGAAATAAGAGAACTGAAAGAACTGATAATTAGCAAAGACAATAAAATTGCTGAACTACAACGAAAAATAGAGGATTTAGAACAATACACAAAGCAAGACAACGTGGTGATCTCAGGACTTGATGTTAGTAAGTGTCTGACACATAAAAGAGCTCCTAATAACAGTGACCCAAATGAGTATGAATCTCAGGAAGAACCAGAGACTCTGGAGGAACATGTAGTTACTTTCTTACAGGACATGAACATTAACATAGACTATGGGGACATTTCATTCTGTCACACCCTGCCCAGTAATTCACCTAGATTCAAACCGTCAGTAGTCGTCAAGTTCATTAGCAGGAATACAAAAAACTATGTTATGCAGAATAAAAGAAATCTGCAGGGATCAAAAGTTTACATAAATGAACATCTAACCAAAAAAATGGAAAAATTGCAAAGGAAGCAAGGTGGTTAAAAAACAAAAACAAAATAGCATCAACATGGACAAGAAATGGATACATCTTTATCAAAACAAAGGAAGGGTCTCAGCCTAAAATGATAAAAGAGCTGACGGATCTGGATGAACACAGGAGATGAAAAATTACAAATCAATGAAGCAACTCACACTCAAAATGGATAAAATATACAGTGAAATGAACAAATACATTAGAACATGACAACATACGAAGACTCAGAACCTAAAATATATAATGTTGAAAATGTGATTGATGCAAATTTTTTTCCTGTAATAAAAGATAGCGAATATTATAATGAAGAGCAGTTTAATGACATCAATATATCAAATGGAGTTCTCTCTATTATTCACTTTAATAGCAGAAGTATAAATGCAAACATATCCAAAATAACAGATTACTTAAAACAGTTAAATAGAACTTTTACAATAATAGCGCTGTCAGAGACATGGCTCAATGATGATAACACAAGTAATATTCACATCGAGGGGTATGAATTATATCATATGAACAGAAATAATAAAAGAGGTGGTGGAGTCGCTCTATTTGTCAATAATGAAATAAAATGTAAATTAAATAGTGAAATGTCAATAATAGTTGATAATATTATGGAAATGATAACAATAGAAATAATAAACAAAAACGATAAAAACATAATAATAAGTTGTGTATATAGATCACCAGGAGCAAATATAGAAATATTCACGGATAAAATCTTGGAGCTAATGGAGAAGAGTTTTAATAAAAATGTTTTTTTGTGTGGAGACTTTAACATTGATATGGGAAATAAAACAGATTCAAATAACATAAGCACATTTATAAACTCAATGTACAGTTTAAATATGTATCCATTGATATCAAAGCCAACAAGAATTACAACTCATAGTGCCACAATAATTGATAATATTTTCACAAATATAACAAATGGGGACGTGATAGGTGGTATCTTAACGACCGACTTAAGTGATCATTTACCAGTTTTCACAATCTATAAAAATGATCAAAGCATCACAAAAGCAGTCACAATGAAGAAAAAGATCATAAACACGTCAAAAAAAGTTTTGGAAAAATTGAAAGAGGATCTAGATAAACAAGACTGGAATGATGTGTATGTTGATGATGCGAACAGAGCATATGATGAGTTTATGAATATCTTGGAAGCTCTGTATGAAAAGAATTGTGTGCAAACAAATTACACAAAGAGAAATACGATTGATCAACCATGGATGACAAAAGGGTTGAGAAATGCTTGTAAAAAAAAGAATTATTTGTATTCATGTTTCTTGAAATTGCGAAGTCAGAGCGCTGAAGAAAAATATAAAAAGTATAAAAATAAATTAGTAGGGATTATAAGGAAACATAAGAAAGAATATTATAGTAAATTATTAGATAAAAGTAATGGTGATATGAAAGCAACATGGCGAGTAATGAATAGTGTCCTGAAGAATCATAAAGCAAAAACTGGTATTTCAAAATATTTTGTAAAAGACAACGATGAAATTCATGATGAAAATGAAATTGTAAATGGATTTAATCAATATTTTGTGAATGTTGGATCAAGCCTTGCAGCTAAGATACCAAAAGTAGATAAAAATGTGATCCACTCAATTACAGGTTGTGCAAATAGTATTTTTCTAAATGGAACTAACAAAGAGGAAATAATGAATGTAGTAAAACATCTTACAGACAAGAGATCAAAAGACTGGGTGGACATGGATATGATGTTTGTGAAGGACATAATGAGCCATGTTATTGAGCCGTTCACATACATATGTAACTTATCATTTTCAACAGGAATATTTCCAGATAATATGAAAGTAGCTAAGGTCGTTCCTCTTTTTAAAAATGGTGATAAATGTGTGTTCAACAATTATAGACCTATATCCTTGTTACCACAGTTTTCAAAAATTCTTGAAAAACTATTTGTAAACAGACTAGATCAATTTATAGATAAACAAAATATTCTAAGCAACAGTCAGTATGGGTTTAGATAAAAAAACTCTACATCAATGGCTCTCATGGAATTAATGGAACAAATAACTACTGCTGTCGATCAAAAACAATATTGTATCAGTATTTTTGTTGATTTAAAAAAAGCATTCGATACTATTGATCACACCATTCTCCTTGAAAAACTGAACAAATATGGTATTAGAGGACCAGCATTACAGTGGGTATCTAGCTACTTAAAAAATAGGAAACAATTTGTACAAATAAATGATGTAAGATCTGACCTCTGTAATATCACATGTGGAGTTCCCCAAGGCTCTGTACTTGGACCAAAGCTTTTTATTTTATATGTGAATGACTTGGTAAATGTGTCAGGACTCCTTAAATGTGTACTTTTTGCTGATGATACCACTTTTTTCTGTTTAGGTGAAGATATAGAACAAATGTTGGAATTGATAAAGACAGAATTTGTCAAGATACAAACTTGGTTTAAAATAAATAAATTATCATTAAATCTAGAAAAAACTAATTACATGATATTCGGTAATAAAAAGAAAACTGTTGATGTTCCACTCAAAATTGAGGATGTTGAGATTTGTAGAGTGAGTGAGGTGAAGTTTTTGGGTGTTATCATTGATGACAAACTGACATGGAAACAACACATAAATTCTGTAAGAATAAAAATAGCTAAATCGATTGCAGTACTGTACAAAGTCAGAGACCTATTGAATGATAAAGCTCTGTATTTGTTGTATAACACAATCATTGTTCCACACTTAATCTATTGTATTGATGTTTGGGGGAATGCGTGTAAAACAATCACAAAGCCTATTTTTGTATTACAGAAAAGAGCTGTAAGAATTATCACTAGAAAACATTACCGTCATCCATCAAGTACATTATTTTATCAACTAAAGTTATTGAAGTTCCATGATTTGGTAGACTATAATATTTTATCAGTTATGTATAGGGCTCAAAATAATGCATTACCTTTAAATATCCAAATGCACTTTGTTAAAAGACAAAGTTGTTATAATCTTAAGGGGACAGAGTTGTTTGTAAAACCACAATTCAGAACTAGTTTGAAGGGACGTTCTACCTCAATCCAGGGAATTAGATTATGGAATGGCTTGGAGAATGTAGTTAAAAATGCCAAGTCAATGTTTACATTTAAAAAAATGATCAAAACAAATGTGTTAAAAAATATATATGAAATAGCGTAATGTGTATTGTATTAGTTAGAAAATTAGAAAGAGTTAGTCATTTTGTACTGTTGGTTGAAGATTATTATTGTTTAATCTGATTGTTGGAAAAAGTTGGTTGAAGATTATTATTGTTTACATGGTTGATTATTGTTGTTTAATCTGATTGTTGGAAGTAAGGGGCAGATATAATAAGATTTATTCTTCTTTCTGCTACCTTTCATTTTTTTATATTTTGTACACTATCATTTATGAGATTGTCTTGTATTGTTTCTTTTGTAAAAAAAATGAACAAATTTAATAAACATAAACATAATGCTAATAGAAAGGCATCAGAAGCAACATAGTGCATGGCGAGATCACAATTCCCTTTCCTTTTTTATAGTGGCATCTATGATAATCAACCACTAAACAAGCTTCTTAACATTATTTATTGGTGCTTAAAGCTTAGGAAGCAGGGCGATGTACAGCGATGTGCATTTATACCAACAAAACACAGTCACAGTTTGTATAATGTTATAATCATCCCTCTCATTTCCCCTCCAACTCATGATCCATCCATCTCACCTCAATCTGTTGCTGTATTTGACCATTTTGAACCAGTCTCTCTGTCTTCTCTAGAGCAGGTCATGTGCAGCTTGAAACCATCTGGTTTCCCCTTTGATGTGGTTCCCCTCGGCTATTAAAGGAGGTTTTTTACTACTCTAGGTCCCTCCATTCTTGCTATTATGAATACAGTACTGTATAAGTTTATCCACTCACATGGTGCCAAAATCCTTTAAACAGGCTGTTGTTCAACCTCTCCTGAAAAAACCAAACCTTGACCCCTCAGTCGTATCTAACTTCAGGCCTGTCTTCAGACTCCCATTTGTTTCTAAACTAATGGAAAAAATTGCTGAGTCCCAGTTGAAGTGCTTCCTGGAGGATCACACTATACTTGCGTTTATCTAATCTGGCTTTAAACCTCTCCACAGCACTGAAACTGTCCTACTGAAGGTTTTTAATGACATCTTCTTATCCACAGACACTGGTGATTCGGTGCTGCTTGTCCTATTGGACCTTACATCTGCTTTCGACACCATCGACCATGAGATACTCATTGCTAGGTTGGAGCAGTGGGTGGGCATCACAGGGTCAGCCCTCAATTGGTTCAGATCCTACCTCTCTGACAGATCCTTTTGTGTTTCCATCAAAGATTTTAGATCTGCAAGGGCATCGCTTAAATGGGGGATTCCACAGGGGTCCATTCTGGGCCCTCTCCTATTCTCCTTATGCCTGCTGACACTTGGTGCTATTTTCTGGAAAAATAGCATACCCTTTCACTTCTACGTCGATGACTGTCAAATTTACTTCCCCATAAGACACAATGGTACATGCTCTATTCAACCTCTGCTCGACTGCCTGACTGACATCAGAGACTGGATGGCTTTAAATTTCTTAAGTTTCAATTAAAAGAAGTCTGAAGCCATGTTGTTTCCTCCCAACGACACAATCATGAACCACTGCATCGACCTTTCTGCTCTAGCCCTGTCTGAAAACAAAAAGTCACAAATCTGGTTGTGATAATGGATCCTTCCATGAAACTCAATAGTCATATAGTCAATAGTCACTGGACTCTGTGTCATCAAACGGGTGATTCACTTGTGCTCATTCAGTTTGCACTACTTCTCATATTTGCACTAATGTTTGTATTACATTACTGCCTATAGTCATACTACTGTTTACATTCACTGTTTACATTTATTAATACGGTTTACATTTATTACTACTGCTTTACATTTATTACTACTGTTTACATTTACACTACTTTTATCTACACTACTGCAGATACATATACAGCATTCTCTGACTAGCCTTATCTAAGGATGCCAAATGTGCCTTATGTGCCTCACTGCATATGCCACTTTGCCTATATACCAACATCAAATACCTCATACATATACTGTGTACATTAACTTATATGCTGCTGTGCCACTCTTTGCAAATGTCAATGCTAGAACCTTCAGTTTATTTTATAGATATACTTTTTATACTTTTTATACTACTATGCAAAAACTCAGGACAGTATTACACTTTTATTATTTCATTTTATGCTTATGTTCATTGGGTGTTTGGTGTTTTAGGGGTGTTTGGTGTTTCAGTGTTGGTGTAAATTTTCATACTTTTATACTATTATGAAAAAACTCAGGACAGTGTTACACTTTTACTATTTTATGCTTATGTTTATTAAATGTTTTAGTGTTTAGTGTTTAGATGGTTACTGTTGCACCGAGGGACTGAGAGAAACGCAATTTCGGTCCTGTGTATGTCCTGTACATATTGCAGTTCTGACAATAAAGTTGACTTTGACTTTGACTTTGATGTAAACATGATCGTTAAATCCTGTTTTTTTCCAACTGAGGTGACTACGCTGAAGCCCATATTATCCCAAAATAACCAAGAGACAGTAATATATGCATTCATTACATCTGGCTTGATTACTGCAATTCACTCCTGTTTGGTATCAGTCAGACCACCATTGTGCAATTACAACTGGTCCAGAATGCAGCAGCCCGATTTTTAACCAGAACAGGCAAAAGAGAGCACATTACACCAGTCTTGGCCTCCCTGCACTGGCTACCAGTTCATCTTCCAGTCCAGTTCAAAATTCTCATGTACAGGTATGTCTACAAATCGCTGAACAGTCTTGACCCCGCCCCCACCCCCCATCTCTCTGACTTGCTACAGCCGTATGTCCCACCACATTCTCTGAGGACAGAGGACCAGTTGCGCGTCCTCACTGTTCTAGGAACTTGTCTTAAACGCAGAGGTGACAGGGCCTTCTCTGTAGCAGGCCCAAGACTTTGGAATGAGTTACCTCAGCTTGTAAGCCAGGCCCCCTCCCTCTCGGTTTTCAAATCCAGTTTAAAGACCCATTACTATTCTGTTGCTTTCAACACCAGATCTGTGTTTGAACCTGTTTGCTTCACACAGGTAAGGCGTTAAATTTATTATCTGTGACGTTTTAAGTATATATTCTGATTTTACTTTAATGTGTATGTTGCTTATGTGTTGCCTGCTTTTTTTTTTTTGTACAGTAAAGGGAACCCTCGAGTTACGAACGAGTTCCGGACCTAAGGACCGTTCGCAGCTCGATTCTGCCGTAGGTTGGGGGTGAAAAAAATGTGTCGTTCGTAGGTCCGGATTTTTGCCGTAAGTCGCGGACATACCGCTAACGGAGCGCCGCACACACATTTATCGGCATGAGACTGAACAAGCGGACATACTGAGCCATAAACATGCATAGAACTTTATTTCCAAACACTTATCAAACACATTAAACCACACATTCATCCATAAACACACACAGTACCTGTACAGCATGTACAGTAGTGTACAGTAATGTTAAACATTGCTATTCAGCACAGCACATTCAATACTGTAATTTAAAAAACTACTTTAGTGTAACTAGATGTATGAAAACAAAGTGCCTTAGTGTACAGTCCAGTCCAGTCCAGGAACTTTTAAAAGGTACAGTATTGTATTTTTCAGCACAGAAAAAGCATACAAAATACAAATCTCTTCCTAAACAGTTCTTAACCATAATCAGCAAATGATGTCAACCATGAACACTTCTCAAAGAGCAACAGTTATTGACATCAAACAGTAGCAAATCAGTAGCAATTCACATCCATCCATCATCAGCATATGATGTCAACCATGAACACTTCTCAAAGAGCAACAGCTATTGACATCAATCAGTACCAAATCAGTAGTAATTCACATCCATCCATCATCAGCAAATTATGTCAACCATGAACACTTCTCAAAGAGCAGCAGCTATTGACATCAATCAGCAGCAAATCAGCAGCAATTCACATCCATCCATAATCAGCAATTGATGTCAATCATCAGCAGCAAATCACATCCATCAGAAACATGTTGCAACCATAATGTATATGAAACCAGTGCCTTGGTGTGCAATCCATGTCCATGTGCATGAAAAAAACGTCCATGAACTCTAAAAAAGCTAGAAGCAGCAGAAAAAGAAAACAAATTCCCTTACTTTGATTGAAGTGTAGGTAGACAGTCTGTATGATGTTTTTCTCAAGTTCAAACCTGAATCAGATGGAACTGCTTAGCCATTGCTCAACCATGAATGATGGGATCATTTTAGTCCAAGTGTGAGTTCATGTGTGTGGTCCTGATGTGAGCAAGTCTGTCCATCAGATCAGGTGTGGTTTTTTTTTGGCAGCAGTCATTGAGGCAGAAGGTGTTAACACACAGGTGATGGATGGAGATAGCAGGCAGGAGGCAGGACGACAGAGGCAGGACAGAGAGGACACACATCCATCCAGGTAGGACAGAGTGGACAGACGTCCATCCATGAGGAAAGTGCATGAGGTGATCTGTGTAGAAATTAACACAAACATGAACATGTGCAGATATAGTTGGACAATGACCTGCAAAGAAAACATGAAAAACAGAAAGAGAACAACTTATACTTACTGCTGATGTTCACAAACAAGTGACACAGGAGACAAGCTAGGGCAGTAGGCAGGAGGCAGGACAACAGAGGCAGGCAGGACAGACGTCCATCCATGACAAAAGCGCAGTAGGTGATCTGTGTAGAAATTAACACAAACATGAACTTGTGTAGATACAGCTGGACAATGACCTGCAAAGAAAACATGAAAAACAGACAGAGAACAACTTCTACTCACTGCTGATGTTCACAAACAGGTGACACAGGAGACAAGCTAAGGTAGCAGGCAGGAGGCAGGATGACAGAGGCAGGACAGAGAGGCAAGAGCAGCATGTGGTTCTGTTGAAACCCATACACAGACGTCAACACCTGCAGATAAGAAAAAACAGACAAGAACAACTTCTCCTTACCTGTGTGGTGCATTTGCTGAGCTGGAGGAGGTACAGGAGGCTGGTCCACGAGGTAACAGCAGCAGGTGGTTCTGTTGAAACCCACACACAGATGTCAACATCTGCAGAAATGAAAACACAGACAAGAACAACTTCTCCTTACCTGTGTGGTGTGGTGCATTTGTGGAGCTGGAGGAGGTACAGGAGGCTGGTCCATGAGGCAAGAGCAGCAGGTGGTTCTGTTGAAACCCACACACAGATGTCAACATCTGCAGATAAGAAAACACAGACAAGAACAACTTCTCCTTACCTGTGTGGTGTATTTGTGGAACTCGAGGAGGAACAGGAGGCTGGTCCATGAGGCAAGAGCAGCAGGTAGTTCTGTGGAAACCCACACAAAGACGTCAACATCTGCAAAAATGAAAACACAGACAAGAACAACTTCTCCTTACCTGTGTGGTGTGGTGAAGAGTTGTGGAGATGGAGGAGGAACAGTAGGCTGGTCCATGAGGAGAGAGTAGCAGGTTGGTTCAGTTTAAACCCACACACAGACGTCAACATCTGCAGAAATGAAAACACAGAGAAGAACAACTTCTGCTTACCTGTGTGGTGTGGTGCACATGTGTGGATGGACCAAGGGGGCGTGACGCTTTGGAGGCTGTCAAGAGAGAGGTGATGATTACAGTAGATGTAACATAAAACAAAAAAGAAAGTAAAAATATTAACATGTCTTTGCTGTACCTTTCCGACAATGCTGTGCTGGTATGTGAAGGTGGGCAGGTCAGTGATGGGATGGTGGAGCTGGTGGAGAGGAGGGGGAGGATGAGGAGCAGCAAGCTGTGAACATAAGCAGATACAAATTGATTAACAGATGAAATTATTGTGTGTAACATGACACAACTCAGAAAAATACAAATAACATTTCATTACAGTACTGGACCTTGAGGAAGGGAGCGGGGGCGTCTTTTACTGGGGAGAGGGTGAGCTGTCCATGGCCTCCTCCTGGCTTTCTGCAGGAGGACTGGATGGCCTTTCAGCTGGTGTACCAGCAGATCCTGGAGGTGGTGCTGGGACCTTTGTCACAAATTTGAGCATGCTTCTCTGCACCTGCTCCTACTTTTTGTCATCCAGGATCTGCTGGTAACACGTAACGTCATTCGGGACAGCCCGAGAGACCCTGGAGAACCTCTCCCCATCTGGGTCCTGCTTCTCCATCCTCGCCAGGAAGCTTTGGAGTTCTTTAAAGCCCAGCACCATCTCCTGCCTAGTGAAGGTCCTGGGTGGAGGGATGGGGGTGGCCTGCTCCTCTTCCTCATCCGGTACGTGCCTGTCCAGTTGCATCAGGTCATCCGGGGACAAGTCCTGTCCTGCTGTACCCAGCAGCTGTTGGACATCGTCCTCGTCCATCTCAAGCTCCAGTGACCTGCCTATCCTCACAACATCTTCTATGACTCTGTCCACTTTCTGGGAATCGTGTACCTCCTGAACCAGCTGTGGACAGAGCTTCTTCCACACGTCACACAAGTTCTTTGGAGTCACACGTTCCCAGCAGTTGCCAATGTTCAGCACAGCATCGTGGATGTTGTACTGTCTCCAGGAGTCTTTCAGAGTGACATCTGAAGAATTTTCTGTTGCCTCCAAAGCGTCACGGATGACCCTCTGAAGGTAGTATGCCTTAAACGTACTAATCACCCCCTGGTCCATTGGCTGGATCAGGGACGTGGTGTTCGGCAGCAGGTACACCACCTTCACATTTGGGTGCAAGTCGGTGAGATCAAGGGGCTGCCCTGGAGCGTTGTCCAAGACCAGCAGGACTTGAAAAGGAATCTTTTTGGAGTTGCAAAAACGCCGGAGATCTGGCACAAAGTGGATGGTGAACCAAGTTGAAAACACAGCCAGTGTCACCCAGGCCTTTTTATTTGAGGTCCAATAGACTGGCAAGCATTTTTTTTATCAAGCTTTTTGAAGGCTCTGGGGTTTTCAAATTGGTATACCAACAACGGCTTGAGTTTGCAATCCCCAGAAGCATTCCTCCCCAATAGCAAGGTCAACCGCTCCTTGCCGACCTTGTGACCTGGTGCTGTTTGTTCGGCCCTGCTGATGTAGGTCCTGTCTGGCAAACGCTTCCAGAACAGCCCTGTCTCATCGACGTTGAACACCTGCTGGGTAGTAACTGTAACTGGTTTTTAGGTCCAAATCCTCCATCGACCATGATCACTTGATTCTAAAAAGTTTAATTGTGTTCTGAGTCAGTTTTTGTGGGCTTTTGAATGAAAATGCTGCTTCGATTAAAAAAATGTCATTCTAGTCATTTCCATCTAGTGTCATTTAGCTTAAAGCTAAAAAGGAATGTGGTAGAAGTGGTCTCCAGCTACAAGTACTTGGGTGTGCACCTGAATAACAAGCTTAGCTAGAGCAACAACACCACCAGTCTGATCAAGAAAGCTCATCAGAGACTCTACTTCCTCAGGCAGCTGAGGTGAGCTGGTCTGGGAAGCTCAGTCCTCACCTCCTTCTACAGGTGTGCAATGGAGAGCATCCTGTGCTCCAGCATCAACGTGTGGAGTGGAGGCTGCACAGCTGCAGAAAGAAAAGCTTTACGGAAAGTGGTGAAGGCTGCACAGAAGATGTTGCAGTCAGTCTCCACACCACCACAGACATCTATATCTCTAGATGCAGGAAGAGGGTCACCTGCATCACGAATGGCCCCACTCATCCAGCACACACTTTTTACCCACTCCCGTCAGGAAGGAGGTTGAGGAGCATTAAGTGTAGACCCACCAGACCGAGGAACAGCTTCTACCCTGAAGCTGTTAGACTCATGAATCCCTAATCAGGATAATCGCTGTGAAAAAAATCACTGTAATGCCACTTGATGGTTGACATGTGCTGCTGATCTCATGGTGTTGATTTATTTCATGTTGATGTATTCATTCGTACTCATCTGTTCACACAGACTCATATCCGTGCTCCTGCTGTTCGGTGTATTGTTTTTGTACTACTAGTGCTTTATAGCGTACTTTAGTTTAGCATATTTCTTAGTTCATATTAGTCTTATTACTGTTTTTCTTTATAATTAGTACTTTTGTTAGATGCAAGCAGTGGTGGGCACCGCTAATTAAAAAATTAGTTCCACAATTTCTAAAACGCTTATTAATTTTTTTAGGTCCACAATTTCAAAAGCACAAATGTCTTATGAAAATTAGGGGAAGCTAATCTAATCCGCTATTTATATATTTCTATATTATATATATATATATATATATATATATATATATTTATATATAGCCGGCAGCGTTATCAATATTTGCACTACACTGCCAACTGAAAAGTAACAAAAATGATCCTAAAAGGATGAAATTACAAAAATCAAAGGATTTATTTAATACTTTACGTACATATATTCTATTCGGCCACGAAATTAACAAAAAATAGAATGATCTTTTAATCCCTAAAACCACGTTTAAATCTCAAATACACGGGTGTGTCGCCACCGCATTTATACATAGTAACCCAAATACATGAAACTAACGACTCGCCGTCGAATGGTCGACACAAAACGCACAATAAAATCATCCGGCCACGTTAATTTGGCTTGAAACAGCGGGGTTCTCTACGGATTTATCCATTAGTAACCCAGCACTACCGGCAGACACAGCGTTAGCGTCTATAGGTAGTCAACAGATTTAATGAAAAGTAACTAAAATACATAAAAATAACGACTCGCCGTCGAATGGTCGACACAAAACGCACAATAAAATCATCCGGCCACGTTAATTTGGCTTGAAACAGCGGGGTTCTCTACGGATTTATCCATTAGTAACCCAGCACTACCGGCAGACACAGCGTTAGCGTCTATAGGTAGTCAACAGATTTAATGAAAAGTAACTAAAATACATAAAAATAACGACTCACCGTCAAATGGTCGACACAAAACCCTCAATAAACTCCTCCGGCCACGTTAATTTGGCTTGAAACAGCGGGGTTGTCTGCGGATTTATCCAAGTACCCAGCACAACCAGCTAGCCACAGAACTAGCCCTCGAGTTCACGACTGACCCGGAAGATGTCAAGATGGAATAGTCCATTTTTAGTAGGGGGATAAAGAAATCGACCGTTTTTTTTATTGCGTATTTAATGATCGTTTTCATCGTAACTATAATTATTTTTATGTTAAATGTACATTAACAAGCAGGATCAATGTTAGTGATGTAGGTGACTGCACGGGGCGAGGCGGGGCCGGGGCCACTGCTGAAATGGGACCCCCAGGCATTTACCTACATGGTAGAGCCGAGTCTGTTCTCAGCTCTGCCCCCCTCACCCTCACACCCTTTCCTCCTCTCTGCTGTTTACGGTGGGGAAAAAGGTAAAACAAGCAGCATAAGAGCTTGTAAATAAGTTTATTGGTTTTTACTGATAGATAATTAGTTATTAGCGGTACTGCATTTTAAATAAAAATAGCACAAATCCGCTTATGAATTATAAAAGTTAGTCAATTCACAAAAACGCTGACAAAAAGTTTAGGTCCACTGTAAGCGGATTAGCGCTTTAGCCTACCTCGCGTTCATGCGCCCACCACTGCAACTGGGGTTCTGTGTACACAATTTCGTTTCACCACATGTACCACATGTGGTGCAAATGACAAATAAGAACCTTAACCACAATTAAGAAAAGTCTATGGTTATTCAGAAATAAGAATTGAAGGACGTGAGATAGCCCAGAATTTTTAGTTTAGATCTAATAATAATCTTGACGATAAATAAGTAGACACACATGCACCAATTAATATAGTTTGTTAATAATCCTTCTGATCTTGTCTACCTATTGAAGATATTAGGTGTTTGTAACAGTTTATAACAGGACTTTTATTGTTGTTAACAGTTTTGCATTTATTTGTATAATTAATCATTTTGCATTCATCAATTTAGTGTTGTCCAGCCACATGTTTTGAAGAATGATATAAAAATGTTGTGGCAATAGAAATGTCTTCACAATCGGGCTGCAGCTATGGCGCAGGGGTTAAGAGCGCGGCCCATGTTTGAGGCTAGTCCTCGCTGTGGTGTCGCGGGTTCACATCCTGGTCCCGACGACCTTTCCACAATGTCTCTCTCTCTGGCGCTACCCATCTCACGTTAGTCCACCTCTCTCCTCCAATGGGCTTTGCCCCTCTCCATTCTCACAATGGACGCTTTAGCCAATGGCGCGCCACCTCACAATGGACCGAGCCAATCACCCCCGTCTGAGCTCACAATGGACCGAGCCAATCACGTCACGACAATACGAGCCTATCCGCACGCCCCTTGCGCCACCGTCCATTGCCGACTTCCGCTAGCGACTTCCGCTAGCTAGTTAGCTTTCATTCAAAACAACAACAGCAATGACAACAACAGAAAACAAATTCACAATTTTGTTTTCGTGTTGGAGGAATATACAGTATAGTTAGCTGTCGACAGCCTGCTCCCGTTACACAAGAGGGATTTCTCATCGATCTGTTGTCTCTGTCGACTTAAAAAACAATCTTACAGTAAGTATCCATTCATATTTTCTTACATCTTTACGTGCAAACAAACGTCGTATTTTTTGTTTATTTCACATCACCTAAAAATAATAATGTAGACCATAGATTAAATAAAAAATAGTGGTATTATGATGTCACGTTCTTTGATCAAACTTTAACAACACATTTTACTTTATAGTATAGTAGTAATCTATTAATATTGATGGATGGATGGATGGATGGATGAATAGATAGATAGATAGATGGATGGATGGATGGATGGATGGATGAGTAGATAGATGGATGGATGAATAGATAGATGGATGGATGGATGGATGAATAGATAGATGGATGGATGTATGGATGAATAGATGGATGGATGGATGGATGAATAGATGGATGGATGGATGACTAGATAGATGGATGGATAGATGGATGGATGAATAGATAGATGGATGGATGAATAGATAGATGGATGGATGAATAGATAGATGGATGGATGAATAGATAGATGGATGGATGGATGAATAGATAGATGGATGGATGGATGGATGGATGAATAGATAGATAGATAGATAGATAGATAGATAGATGGATGGATGGATGAATAGATAGATAGATAGATAGATAGATAGATAGATAGATGGATGGATGGATGGATGGATGGATGGATGGATGGATGATATAGATAATTGACTGTAATCATTAACTGTATAAAGTACATCAATTCTTTGTTTTGTTTCATTCTCCTCTTTTCTGATGTTATGTTCAGATGAGCTCCAAGCCAAAGATCCATAAAGGTCTGGGAGATGAGGAGTGGATGTGACCAGCCCCGAGGCAGAAGAAATGGCACAATCTCTATCAGAAGGTAAAGTGAAGCCACTATAAACAAAAAAGAGACATGAGTAATTGTCATAATAATAAGATGATGCTGCACTGTTTCAGATAGAAAAATGCCCCATGCAAGCACGAGGTCAGACCACCCTGTTTGGAGAGTCTGTGACCTGTGACTGTGGCTTTCACTCTGCTAAGGTAAACTGGTTTAAACAAAAATCTGATTACAATCACTTATGAGTCATTTTACAGCTATGTCTGGTGAATGATGGCTTTTACACTTAGAATATATATGTTTTTGTCGCCTGCACTGCCGCTTCCTCCTCCTCAATGGCAATGGACGGTGGCGCAAGGGGCGTGCGGATAGGCTCGTATTGTCGTGACGGTGATTGGCTCGGTCCATTGTGAGCTCAGACGGGGGTGATTGGTGATTTAGGGATGCCCAATGTGCCTTACTGCATATGCCACTTTTTGCCTCTATAACAACATCAACTACTACCTCATACATATACTGTGTACATTGACTCATACGCTGCTTTGCCACTTTGCAAATGTCAATGCTAGAAACCTTTAGTTTATTTTAGTTATACTTTTTATACTCTTTTTTTGTGCTAGTATGCAAAAACTCAGGACAGTATTATGTTCATTAAATGTTTAATGTTTTAGTTTTAGAGTTGGTGTGGATTTTCATGCTCTTGCACCGCTATGCAAAAAAAAAAAAAACTCAGGACAATGTTAGTTTTACTATTTTATGCTTATGTCTATTATTATATGTTTCAGTGTTTCAATGTTTAGATGTTTACTGTTGCACCGAGGGACTGAGAGAAACGCAATTTCGGTCCTGTGTATGTCCTGTACAGTACATATTGCAGATCTGACAATAAAGTTGACTTTGACTTTTGACTTTGACTCCTCCTGTTACCCAACACTCTATGGCTTCACCATCTGCTGCTGCTGACACAGCACCAGCCCCACGGTCCTTCTTGAGGTCCCCTCCATCTTTGTCAATGGTAAATGTTTTTGTCTCTCTGCTAAATACTTCACATGATTACTTTTGTCTTGTCCAACAAACTATAACAGTTTTTGAAGAACACATTTTAATACTTATTTGGATACTGTGATTCATAATGGATTTACTTTATATGAGTGTACATTTGTCATTTCAGTTCACTAAATCCCATTTTGGCGGGTCTCTTTTCGATTCACTGAAGCTGAACTTGGTGGCCCCGAAAACACCCAGCCTGCCTCCATCCTCTGAGAGGAGTCCCTCTTCATCTGCTGTGAGGAGCCCTTGCATTGCTCCATCTTCCCGGAATTCGGCACACACCTGCGAGACAGTTTCCTCTGTGAGTACAGCAGTATGTATTCATTAATGTCATGGAGTTCTCTGTCTTCTTTAAAGAGGCATATTTATGCAGATTTCCAAATGTCTGAGTCACTAATATGTATAAAGAGTAAAGAACTGTTTTGCTATCTGTGTTTGTTTTATTTTTCCATAGGTGAGCTGCTGGGTGTTGACTGCCTGTTAAGTCAGACGGGCAAGCCTCTAAAGCCACAGCCTGACTCGGAAGAGACTGAAGATCTTCTGGAAGATGTGGATGGAAGTGAAGGAGAGGAAGATGAAGGCTTCGTGGATGAGGAGGCTCTGAACTTACTGGTATCAGGACTTTTGTTCGTGCTGCTGTTTATTTCCACTATATTAGGCTTAGTGTATTACTAGTTGATGTTTTTCTTAGTTAGTTCTAGATGTTATTACTGTTTTTATCTTTCATCTGTTGTTGGATGTAACTGGGACCTCGTGTACATAATCTCGTTTTCATCACATGTACCACATGCGGTGCAAATGACAATAAAGACTCTCTACTCTGACTCTTCAAGATGATGCCTTTTTCTCTGTGACCTCACAGCTCGACGCCTCCACCCATCCTGCTCCCTCCACCCATCCTCCCATAGCTGGCCATATCTCAGAGGTGTGAATACATAGTAAACTGTAGAATAGTACCGGTAGATAAATAAAAGACAACGTCAACAAAATGTTATTTAACTAATATGTTGGTTGTGTTTTCTTAGGGTTTAGATGAGTCAAGCGTACCAGGCCTGGACAAAGTGGACAGCATGGCTGAGTATCCGGTGGAGCTGAGGAACAAAACATCTCTGGTGCTGAGCAACCACGAGGTCAGTGACATGTGTTGTAGCTTGCTGCATATATGCATACTCCTCAAATCACTTGAACATTGCTGTGTTCTCGTGTTCAACTGTGTTATTTCCCTGTTTAGAGTCAGAGAGTCAGAGAGTCTTTATTGTCATTTGCACCGCATGTGGTACATGTGATGAAAACGAGATTATGTACACGGGGTCCCAGTTACATCCAACAACAAATGCAAGAGAAAAACAGTAATAACATCTAGAATTAACTAAGAAAAACATCAACTAGTAATACACTAAGCCTAATATAGTGGAAATAAACAGCAGCACGAACATGAGTTTGTATGAGCAGATGGTCACAGATGAACACAGCAACAAGAAAACAGATCAGCATCAGTATGATGTGATATTTTGCAGTGTTTATTTTTATTTTATTTTTATTTATTCATGAGTCTAACAGCCTCAGGGTAGAAGCTGTTCCTCAGTCTAGTGGTTCTACATTTGATGCTCCTCAACCTCCGTCCTGAGGGGAGTGGGGCAAAGAGTGAGTGTGCTGGGTGAGTGAGGTCTTTCATGATGCAGGTGGCTCTTTTCCTGCATCTGGAGGTGTAAATGTCTGTGATGGTGGGGAGACTGACTCCAACAGACTTCTGTGCAGCCTTCACCACTCTCTGTAGAGCTTTCCTCTCTTCAACTGTGCAGCCTCCATGCCACACGTTGATGCTGGAGCACAGGACGCTCTCCACTGCACACCTGTAGAACGAGGTGAGAACTGGGCTGCTCAGACCAGCACGTCTCAGCCGTCTGAGGAAGTAGAGTCTCTGATGACCTTTCTTGATCAGGCTGGTGGTGTTGTTGCTCCAGCTGAGGTTATCATTCATGTGTACACCCAAGTATTTGTAGCTGGAGACCACTTCCACTGCAGACCCACCTATTTTCAGTGGGGCGTGGGTGTGTTTATTCCTTCTGAAGTCCACAATCATCTCCTTTGTCTTCTTCACATTCATGTGAAGATTATTCTCTTTGCACCAGCTCTCCAGGTGTTCCACCTCCTGTCTGTAGCTGGACTCATCATTGTTTGTGATGCATCCCACCACCGCTGTATCATCTGCAAACTTAACAATATGACAGCCTGGAAGTGTGGCTGTACAATCATATGTGAGCAGAGTGAACAGAAGGGGGCTCAGCACACATCCTTGAGGAGAGCCAGTGCTGAGGGTTATGGTGGAGGAGGAGAAGTTGTGGATCTTCACGGACTGTGGTCTGTCTGTTAAGAAGTCTAGTACCCAGTTACAAATGGAGGGGCTTAGTCCAAGTGTAGATAGTTTGTCTATCAGAGTTTGGGGGATCATGGTGTTGAAGGCAGATGTGAAGTCCACGAAGAGCAGACGCACGTATGAGTCCTTCTGATCCAGGTGGGTGAGAGCAGTGTGGACCACGGAAGAAATGGCGTCCTCTGTTGATCGGTTCTCGCGGTATGCATATTGATGAGGGTCCTCGTTGATGTTGACGGTTGCCTTGATGTGGGTCATGACCAGTTTCTCAAAACATTTAGCGACTATCGGGGTGAGGGCCACTGGTCTATAGTCATTCAGACCAGTCACTGTGGAGCTCTTTGGGACTGGGATGATGGTCGCGGTCTTCAGGCAGGTGGGAACTGACTCCAGTGCAAGTGAGGTGGTGAAGATGTCAGCCAGCACCTCACAGAGCTGGTCCGCACATTCCTTCAGAACTTTCCCTGGGATGTTGTCTGGTCCGGTTGCTTTATGAGGATTAATCTTTCTGAGACTGCCTCTCACTTCTGCTGCGGTCACTCTGAGATGCTCTTCATCTGGTGATGAGGTGAGTCTGGTGCTAGCTGGTCTGTTTGGATCATCAAAACGTGCATAAAACTTATTGAGGGCATCAGGCAGAGATGGGTCCCTGGGGCATTGTTTGTTCTTGCCTTTGTAATCTGTTATGCATTTAATACCCTTCCACATGCTCCGTGGGTCTTGTGAGGTGAACTGTCCCTCGATCCTCTGTGCATACGTGGCCTTGGCCTTCTTAATGCCATCCTCCAGTTCTTTCCTGCTCTTTCTCAGCTCCTCTTTATCTCCGGACTTGAATGCAGTGTCCCTGGCTGCTAGCAAGGCGTGAACTTCTTTATTTAACCAGGGTTTTGGTTCGGGTAAGATTTAACATATTTTTTTATGGATACATTTTCAGAGCATGTACTGATGTAGCCCAGGACTGAGGAAGCATAGAGTTCCAGGTCAACTGAGCTCCCTTCAGTAGCTGCTTCTCTGAAAACAGACCAGTTTGTCTTCTCAAAACAGTCTTTCAGCATGGAGGTGCTGCCTTGAGGCCAGATTCTTATCTCTCTTTGTTCCGGCTTGGAGCGCCTGAGTGGGGGGAGCTGTCTTGGGGCCAGGATCAAAGAGCCGTGATCGGAAGCTCCGAGCGCTGGGCGTGTCTTCGCCGTGTACGCCCCCTTTACATTAGTGTAGACTTGGTCAAGCGTTTTATCTCCTCTCGTTGCTGTGAAGACGTGCTTATTGAAGGCTGGGAGGGAGACTTGAAGATCTACGTGATTGACGTCTCCGCAAACAATGAAGAGCCCCTCAGGATATTTACACTGCAGCGAGGTGAGTAAGTCGTGAATTTCTCCCTGGGCGTCATTAGCATTAGCATCGGGTGCTATGTAAATAACTGATATTAAAATCACAGCATGGTCGCGGGGAAGATAATGCGGCCGACATCTTACTGTGATCAACTCGACGGCAGCTGAACAAATTCTTTTGATCACAGAACAGTTCGTGCACCAATCTTTGTTCACGTAAATACACACACCACCGCCTCGTGTTTTCCCCGTAGTCTCGGTGCACCGGTCTGTTCTGAAAAAGAGTCTGTTATCCAGCTCATAAACAGAGTCCGGTGTATCCTCAGAGATCCACGTTTCCGTGAGGCAGAGCACGGAGCACCTTCTCATCTCCTCCGACGTGGTCACTCTCAAACGAAGTAGATCCATTTTGTTGTCCAGCGAGCGGACGTTAGACAGAAAAAGAGCCGGCATCGGGGGTCTACCGGTTTTAGCGTCTGCCCGCAGTCTCGTCATAATTCCTGCTCGGCAACCCCTCTTCTTTCCTCGGGAGCACCTCTTCCTTTTCTTTCCCCTGGAGCGCGTCTGCTTCCAGAAGGATGTTCTTAACAGCTCCAATCTTCCGAGCTCTGATTTGAGTTCGTTGCTGATTTCAGCTGTGCCCTGTGGTAAATCCGCTCCGATTCTTAACAGTTCAGTTCGGCTGTAATTCATCCGCAAAAAACGCGCAGAGTCAGAAGCAGAGTCTTCCCCCCTTCCCTCCTTTCTTCCCCTTCCCCTTTAGGTGAGCAGCATTGTTGCTTTATGGCAGAACCTGCTGGAGTTTGACTGAATTATTGGTAATAATTTTAAGCATACACTAGAAACAACGCATCATTCACTTCACTCAAAAAGTACTTTAGGAAAGACACTTTCAAGAATAGTTTAGTTTCAGTCATTGTTTTGCAGTGAAAAATGAAAATAAGCACTGGGTATGATTAAGGACATTAAAATATACTGTATCAAGTATATAGTATACAGTATAATTTAACACATTAATTTGAATATATTAGTAGAATGAAAAAGCTAAATTAATTAAGCAATTCATCAATAAAGTTTTAAAAAGAAAGCCTTTTATGACAAATAAAAAGTGTTGTGTTTTAAATTAGAGTACCGGGGTACTACACTATTTGTACAAAAAAGCATTTAAAATGTTTTCAAGATACAAAAAAAAACAAATGTTACTTCATAACACTTAAACATTAATTGTGGGAAATTAAAAAAATGACATGGCGACTGCTGGAATCGAACCCACGATTCTGGGATCAGCCGCTTTTTTTTCCTCTTTCTTCCCCCCTTTCTTCCCCCTAGCTCTTCTTCCCCCTAGCTCTTCTTCCCCCTTCCCTCCTTTCTTCCCCCTCCCCTAAACAGACTATTGTTTCCCAGCTTTGGCGCTGTTTCGCCCTCCATCCTCTACAAAAAAAAATGGGCCACTAGAGCCAAAAGATGCAAAAAAAATAAAAAAATAAATAAAGAAAGAAATGTCTTCACAATTAAAGAGGACAACATACAATATAGGAATATACTGTAGTCCCTCGCTTCTTCGTGGTTCATTTTTCGTGGATTTGCTATTTCACAGATTTTCAAAGTAAGATTAGACTTGACACAATTGGCTGATTGATGGATGAGCCATGGGTTGTTCATTTAAAATTAATTATTTTAAAGGATTTTGCACCATGTGTGCAGGCCACAAGTGCAGGGTTATCTCCCAACTGCAGTTGATCAGCTGATCTCCTTCTCTGCCACACACACATTTCTCCTGCTGCAGCTTCGTGAAGGTTAACCCTTTGCTGCCCAGATGCACCAATTGACTTTTGTTTTCCAAATTAAAATTCAAAGTAAGTCACATCATAAAATCATCATAATCACAAAATATATATTTTTTATTTTAAATCATTTTAGAATTTCATGTTCAGTTGTTTCAGTGTAATGGATCAAGAAGTATATTTCTGCTCTGTGCTACAGAGCTGAAGCTGTGAGACATCCTGTGATGTGCTGCTGCACTTCTCTATGATTTAAATTCAAATAATGTTACAGTATTTAAAGGTTCAGTATGCAGTTTCTGTAGAACTGCAGCACTTAGAAATATTTTCAACAGGCAAAGCATTCTGATCCCTCCCCCTCAGAGCCATATGTGGCTCTGCCCCCTTGTGGTCTGTTGAATTTCAAATTCAAGCTCTGTTTTTATTGGCTGATTCAAATTCAAGCTCTGTTTTTATTGGCTGGTTACAAACTCTGTTTTTATTGGCTGGAAAATGGTGGGTCACCTTTTCTTTTTAGAAATGCTTATTTACCACCTGGAGAAGCAAGGGGACAATATATTTTTTTTTTTTTTCAGAGATTACCTGGCTAACATCAGTCTGTCAGGAGGTAGTGACAGAGTGAAGAAATATGTTCATAAAAAAAGCTACATACTGAAGCTTTAAATTGCTAATTTAAGGAGGGAAATTGGGAGTAAGAGGTGATGAGAGTGATTACAGCCTGGTACATGTCATGACAAAGTTTACTGTACTTGAACTGAATTTGAACTTGGACTACTGTATCCAGACTTTGCGGTTTTTCCCTTATAGCGGGTCGGCGTGGTCCCTAACACCTGCGATAAACAAGGGACAACTGCAGTATTTTATCATTTGTGTAGCATTCAACCTTCCTATATAGAAAAAGGTTAGTGTTTGAATATTTGTGTGGCGTTAGAACAAAAATGAAGATCCTGTCAAGCTAGCAACATGACTGGAGATGGGCCCATGCAAATGATTGCAATTAGAGGCAAAGTGTGACAAATGCACTGTCAATGTAAATAGTTGGTGCCAGCACATCCCACACGCTATAAGAGGCTAACAGAGCCAAAAATAAATAAATAAATAAAAATAAAATGCAAAGCCCCTCTCAAACAATATCACATGTTATTTAGAAAGTGCATAAAATGTTGCAGAGCTCTCTGATAAACTATATCATAGAGTTCAGAGTGTCAGAGTTTTGCCTGATAACTTTTAATCAATATCTTTCTATGCATTAAAAAGTTTATCTGTTCTCTTCATATTCATTCTGCTGCAGTATCAACTTTTACAGCTCACACTTTTCTGACTGAAATCACTAAGTACAAAAGCTTGTGGCACACTCCAAAATTATCAATGGAATGGTCTGTCACCTGTTTTGAACAGGCTGTGATGGTAGACATTGACAATAACACATCTACTACTTGAGTGCTGCAATGTGCTATTAATTTCCATGCCAAATCGATCCCACTTAAAGCCTGCACAATGTCCCATTCTCAGCATCAGATGGAGCAGTTTTGAGGAAAATGAGAAGGCACTGCACATGCTTCATTTAGAATCACTGCCTAATCTCTTTGCTGATTGCTCCTTTTTACTCATCATGCTAAGTATACGATCGGTTCCATACATGCAGAGATGTTTTCTGTGTAGCTTAGAGATAAGATCATTTCACCTTTGTGACATGATTGGTGATTTGAAAATGAGCAGCGTGTTGCCACCATTCTTTTGGTTGCTCTGTCATTGAGGACCTGCAGTTGTGCAAGTGTTTTATTTAGCTTTAAGATTATCCCCAAAACATGCCTGAGACAATCAAGACTACCAACATAGATATACCATATTTTTCGGCCTATAAATCATGTTTTTGTTGTTGTTGCACAATTAGCATGCCCTGCTATTTATATACCGAAGCAACTTATTTATGTTTTTTCCCCTTATTTATAAACCAGTTTTGGCTGAGATATTACCGTTTCCATTCATTCTGGCTGAAAATATTGAACACTAACATTTTCAGCCACTAGATGGCACTCGAGTAGTATGGCATGCCATTCTCTGATGTAATAGGTAAAAGTGGCTATTAATGACACAATCGGCTTGCCACAGCCTCCCATCTTTGTCTAGCTTGCATGGAACAACCGTCAAATCAGCTTCATTTTGCTGCGCCGCCCCAGCAAAATGCAGCTAATTTGACCACTGAAGTGCATTTATTAAGTAAAGTTCAACTGAGACACACATTTACAGTACTATGAAGTCAAGCAAACAAATAATTGTTTTAGGTGGTTATCTTGTTAAATTTTTTGAAGAAATGCACAGTGAGTTCTCCCGTGCACACTCCTACTTCTGCGTATTGACTTTTGAAATACAACTGATTTGACAGATGAAGTGCTTTTATTAAGGAAAAGTTATAATGAGACACACCTTTTCTATAATTTTGAGCAATTCCTTCAGCAAAGGTAGAACAAAGGCTGTTTTCCAAGCGTCTGGAATGGAATTATGGCTTATGGACAGGTTAAAGATGTTGGACACCAGTACTACAATGATATGAGTGGCCAGCCTTAAGAAATAATGTAGAGATTCATCTGGTCCTGCAGATTTTTTTTAGAGTCAAGACCATTTAACAATTTATTAACCTCACCAACTGAGAACGGAGAAAGAGAAAAGGTGTGATTTACTGAAGATTGACTTGTAGGAGAGATATGGTTTGTAGAATTTGGACTTTTAGGGGACATGGCTGATTTTCCATTAGTAATTGTGTCAAATAAAGAACTAGAAGCAACAAAATGTTTGTTGAAACAGTTCAGACTCTCATGCTCATTTGACACAGGAACAGAGTTGACAAGAAGTTGTGATTGGAGATCAGATGATTGGGAGCTACTGGAGAGATAGAGTACATGTGATGCATATTTTGAGTGAAACCACTCCTTTCTCTCTGCGGTTCTGCCGATCGTTTACACGACACCACTGGCCCCCCTCTTTGAATCCGAAGGTTTCTGAATCCACCTCTCAGAGTGGAGGTTTTTTGATGACCCCCCGTTGATAACATAAACATCTCCCGCTGAGCTTTTGTTTGAGCCACAAGCGCATGCGCACGCAGGACAGACGGCATCATGGCGGTGGACACACACCGCTTTCTGAACTACGACTGATGAAATATATTTTGAATCTCATATTTAATTAATCTACACCTGAATGTAGCTGCATCTGTGTCGGAGGAGACACAGCTGGATCCAGTTCTAATATAACTGTTTATTGAAAGAGAAAGGCGGATATTTCACACGTCGCGTTGCACAATAACATATGTGCTAAATAACAGTTTAACAATAATAAACAGTATTTATTAGGGATGGGGCAGATCCGATCCAGTATCGGTATCGGTATCCGATACCAGCATTATTTAAGTATCGGGTATCGGATCAAACCTGCCGATACTTTTCCGATCCAGCTTCAAAGAGCACTTGTGTTCAATCACAATCTGTGACTGCCCTTTTTAACATTGTGTGAGATAAACCCAATGAAGACACTCTTAAGCCTTACAATAAGGGGGTTCCCTATTGTAAGGCTTAAGAGTGTCTTCATTGGGTTTATCTCACACAATGTTAAAATGAATAGTTTGGGTGCAAAAGTTTCATTATACAGAGTCAAATACCTGAACAGTATCGGATCGGGAAAGTATCGGTATCGGTCGATACTGAGTTAATAAGTATCGGTATCGGATCGGAAGTGAGAAATGTGGATCGGTGCATCCCTAGTATTTATGTTAGTGTGGGAGATATATAAAGTTATCTGAGCTAAATGAAGCTATCTGGACTTGTTACGTCATTTAAACGATGTGTAACATGTTTCGTGTTATTAAAGTTAAAAATGAAGACACCATGTTTATTTTGTATTTATTTATTTATTCAACACCACAAACTGTATGTCACACAAACACAGATAATTTAACTGAACACTATTAAAAACACGTTAACCGAACTGTAATGACTTTAATGAACTGGACTCTGCTGTTTTCATCGTGGATACTGGATCCATCAGAACTGGTCCGTCTGTTGTAACAACAGCTTCTCGACCTCGCAGGAAAAAATAAAAATAAAAACTCAGTTGGTTGTTGTGTGATCAAATAAACACAAGCAAACATTATTAAGAGAACGTTGATTTACCTGCTGTAAATCAGTTATTTATCACGGACTAAAGTCCGACATCATCCTCATCAACTCAGTTCTGGTCCACTCAGCGTCTGGTGTGGAGCTTGTTACATGAAGCAGGTCCCACTTGGCGTCAAATCTGTTGAATCTTATCCAAAATCCACCTTTAACTTGTTGTTACGTTGTTGTTAGCTCAACTTTTAGCCTCAGAGGAAAGAGGAAACACGCATGCACATTAGGTGAAACTACAAAATTCCAGCGCCATCTAATGACCTGGCATGGTAACTACAGCAGATTTATGAGTGGGGGGGGGAATTCATGAGGGCGGGGGAGATTCGAGCGGATACATGCAAACACAGAATTTGTCCGTGTCAACGCAGATCTTTTCCTCTAATTAACATACCCAAAACCTCTGTTTCCCTCCACCGTGTCCGTGTGTAAACAGGGCCTCAGTGACAGGCAACGTTCCTTGAATTTATCATAGAGGGGGGTCAACTTTTCTCAATTGTAATTGAAATCTGTGACCAAATAAATATCTTTGAATTGTAAATTAGCTAGGAAATCTGTCAGGGAGGGCCAGGGGTCACCAACACGGTGCCCGCGGGCATCCGGGTGCCCCCAAGGAACATTTGAGGTGCCCGCAAACCTGTTCTAAAAATAGCACAACTCACTACTAAGTTGCATTTAAAATTTAATTTTATTCAGTTGTTTTTCTTTGTTTGTATTTATATATATTTTAAAATGTCTATCTTAAAAATATGTTCTTAAAAACATGTTTATTGTACATTTTTTTCAATTGACGCTTTGTTATTTCCGAAGAGTTTATCAAACTGTTGCCCTTTGTACTGTACTCACAAAGTAGCTCTTAGTTTCGAAAAGGTTGGTGACCCCTGGGGAGGACAGAACCTCAGGTGTTGCTGAGGGAGGGTGGTAACAACCCACCACAGATAAGATCTGGCCTCCATTCAAATTGATCTTTACAGCTAAGGTCTCAAATTGGTTTGGGATTGTTTTGGCTGACACAAGATTATACTGTAATTCAGTGATGCTCTGATATAAATAGTGACCCCACCCCCACTTTTTTGATGATCAGAGCACGCCAGGTCCTTATTCAAGATAGATTTGTTGAGCCAGGATTCAGAGACAAAGATTACATGAGCCCCAGAAGAATATACCAGAATTTTCAAAGTGTCAAGTTTTCTCAAAATACTACATGCATTTAGATGCAGAAAATGTGACAGATATGTAATTACAGAAGTTAATAGTGTGACAATTAGCTCCCGTGATCGAACCATGAGAAAAGTTAAAAAATACATGATTACCCAAAGCCCAGAAACAGGGAAGTTTGCAGGGATAGTCAAATCCAGACGTGTTAATAAGGTTCAGTGACTCCAGTCAGAGATCTGAAAATGATGGAGATATTGTAAACAGGGCAAAAAAGTCTCCGACTAGACAGCATCATAGATCAAGTGGGCCAACGTGTCCGATGTGGTGGTCCAACTGCAGTTTGAATTAGACTGAGGGGAGCATCCCTGTGAAGATGAATTGCTCCAACTGCTCTCATGATGAACAGATGCTCGGTCCAGTACCAAAAAGCAGAAACTGATAAAACACAACAAATAGCAGAGCATGGTCCTGACTTGGTTCAGATCAACAGAGGACAATAGCGTGATCCAGGAGCAAAACCTTCAGCTGACCCTATCTGAACTGGTTGCCCCGCATGTGTCCAAATTATCCAGGTGAGTTTAGATGGAAGCCCAGAAGAACTCCAATGCAGACTCCGGTTCCCTTTCAGTTCGGTCTCTCGGTGCAACATACTTGCTATGGGAATTGCGCCCCCGCGCGATTACCTGAAGGAATACAATCACGCCTTTTACGGCAGAGGGCGTCACCCCGCGTCAGAGGTACCGCCTTTCAGGTACTTAAGCGACTGACGCCCCTCCATCTTTCTCTTTTTTGCCCTTCACCTCGCTGAAACACCTGAACATTGCGGGACCTTCTCTGTTGTCTCGTCGCTTGATTGAGGTGAGCTTGCTCCCTACACTGAGCGTACAGAAACAATTTTCCTGCAAACTGCTGGGCTGGCGAAAGCTAGTCCAGCATTTTTCTACTTACCACAAAGTTTCTTCTCTTCCACAGCTTCGCTCGACGACTCTAACTGCGTCACAACCATCTGCTAATCCACTAGCAGCCTACTAGCGATAGCTAGTCGACGGAGAAGACGGCTTCGAACAAAGAAAAGAAAAGGAAAAAAGAAGAACTATCTACTCTTCTCATCTCCGGACATGGCTCCCGAGAAGGGAAAGCGGAGGACAAGGAAGAAGAAAACCAGGACGACGAGTCCTCACTCGCGCCCATGCCCCTGCGGTTGCGGCTACTCCCTTTCGGCGACGGATACCCACAAGGCTGTCCTGTCTGCCTTGGGATCCTGCACGCGAGGAAGGCGCTAGAATCCCCCGACTCCTGGCCCCACTGTTGTCGAATGATGGCCACAGTGAGGAAACGTTGCACGGACAAGTTGGCCAAGTCCATGGCGAGGACAGCGGCGAGGAAGGTCGCACGTTGCACTAACCTGCCTGCTCCAGAACCAGAGCCTGAAAACGTGGACCTGGAGTGCAGTGGCCGGGTCGGGGAAGACAACGCGTCGGACTCTTCTCTTCCTGTCGAAGACTCGACGCCAGAAGGGTATGACGTAGACGCTAAGTACGGTGACAAGGGAGAAATTGTTCATTTCTCCCAGAACCTGGCGCAGAACCTTCCGGAACCGGACTTGTCGGTACATGCCCTGTTCGACCTGTGCCATAGGGCCACAAACGCCCTGCAGGTCACGTGGCCGGACTCCACGCCTCTCCAATGGGCTACAAGGCTGGCAGGAAACTACTTCTACGTGAAGCAACCGACAACATCGCAGAAAATGCCAATCTTTCAGGACTTTCTGACGGAACTCACGCGCTCCTGGGCGGAACCCAGGGCTCCCATCATGCTGCCATTGTCTCAACTCTTGGATGTCGCGGGAATGGAGGCTCTGGGCCTTGCCAGCGCACCCCCGATTGAGGAGTCTCTGGCGGCTCACCTGGCCCCCACAGCCGTGGGGATGAAACCAACGCTACCCAGCAAGGCCTGTCGCGCTTCGGAGAAACAACTCGAGAAGTGCTATAGGCCCAAGGCCTCGCGGCTCGCACAATGAATACGTCGAGCATGGTACAGGCCTACCTGGCGGAGAAACTACATGAGATCCAGGTAACAAAGGATGAGACCGAGGCCATAGAGGAGGCCCGCCGTGCCTCTGACCTCGTGCTCAACATGATGGGGACGGTAGCTATTTACCAGGGCAAAGCAATGGCAGAAATAGTTGTCGCCCAGTGCCATCTTTGGCTAACACTGTCGGACCTCCTGGAAAACCAGAGGTCCACCTTCCTACAGCACCCGATCGAGCCGACAGGACTCTTTGGGAGAGCTCTGGAACGTGTCCAGACAAGACTGGAACTAGGGCTGGGCGATATGGACAAAAAATCACATCTCGATATTGTTGTGATATATCGCGATATACGATATATATCTCGATATAATTTTCTTTCCATAAAAGAATAACAAAAATATATTTCTGAGTCAAAGCTTTGTCCCAGTTGTCACACAGCAACATTTATTAACAAACAGCTGTAACTCTACAAAATAAATGTCTAAAAAATGAACTATTTACATACATTACTTTATTTTTAGACATTTATTTACACCTATTAAATAATAGTCCTCTTCAGCTGAGGGCAGCTGTGTTATTGCCTCTGATGTGTGTCCCATCAGTGTATGAATGTGATAAAGTACTGATTATTCTTTGTACATTTCTAGTAGAGTGCTGTATGAATGGGTAAATGAGGACACAGATTGTGTTTTAAAGAGCTTTGAGTGTCTTGATAAGATAGAAAGGTGCTTTCACTTTAGTCAGTGTTTGTGAACTGCAGTAAATGTGAGCCTGTGGTACAATATATTTGATATACTGTATCCGGTTTTATTGTGAAAGGGTCAGGGGGTTGTTTCCCGGTTCACGAAAGACGTTCTCTAAGTTGCTCTACAAAGTGTCGCATTGAATCCTTGTGTAAAAACACGACAGCCTCCACTCAGAAACGTGAACCGAGAGGCGGAGACATTATTAAATCAGCAGTTTATCATATAGCGCCAAAGACACGGTCAGTCTCAGCTGTGGAAGAAGATGGCTAAAGCATTAGCCATCTTGTTAGCCGCTGAGGACCGTGTCTTTGGCGATGTGATGAGCTGCTGATTTATTAATGTCTCCACCTCCTTCTGCTCCTCTCATGAAAGTGCTGCAGTGCGCGCACGACTAAATGAGCTTGGACCCGTGGTTTGTTTAATGAAGCAGGAGGCTGTAAAAAAACTCAGTTCTATCATTTCACGGTATATGCTCCACTCCGCTGTTTATATGGTGAAAAAGATTCGTAGATCCGAGCCTTTGTCGGGATTATTTTCAGCATCGTCTACAAAAATATTTTTTCTGCCCTCATCTGACCATTTAAATCCAAACTAGCTCAGGAAAAACATTGTTTTTCCCCCTCAGCAGCTAGCGTCGCGGCTCTTCATATCTGCCGTGTTTACTTCTTGTTGTGCTGAAAGTCTCCGCGGCTCCGCCTTCCTGCAGCCTGCAGGAAGGAGGGGCTGGGTCTGTGTTCAGTGAAGGAGAAGGGCGAGTGGGAGAAAACAGACAGACGGAGGATTCTCGATATAAACAATATAGTCTCGTCTTATATCTCTTTAGAAAAAATATTGATATTTTAAAAATATCTATATATCGCCCAGCCCTAACTGGAACTGACACGCAAACAAGCGGATGCCCTCCGCGAGGGTTTGCCAAAGAAAAAGTTTGCTCCACCAACGGAAAACACGCGTGGTCTCCCAAAAAAGAGACACGCTGGGGACTGCGAGGCTTCACAGTACCGTCCGAGTGCTGCTTCAGCCTCTTCCTACAAAAACCAGTTCCGGACCTGATGAACCAGGATGAACTGATAAATTTACAGGTTCGCCCGCCCACGAGGTACGGGAACCTAACTCTCTAATCCCAGTCTCTGCTCGTAGACTACCACGAGGAGCTGGTGACATGTGTGCACGCACTAAACATGAATCGCCTACTGTATGGGTAAACAAAACAGACACTGTTTCAAACATGCAGTGGTGGGCAACGCTAATCAAAAAATTAGTTCCACAATTTCTAAAACGCTTATTAATTTTTTTAGGTCCACAATTTCAAAAGCACAAATGTCTTATGAAAATTAGGGGAAGCTAATCTAATCCGCTATTTATATTCGACAATTGGTAGCCGGCAGCGTTATGCAATATTTGCACTACATTGCCAACTGAAAAGTAACTAAAATGATCCTAAAAGGATGAAATTACAAAAATCAAAGGATTTATTTAATACTTTACGTACATATATTCTATTCGGCCACGAAATTAACAAAAAAGAGAATGATCTTTTAATCCCTAAGACCACTTTTAAATCTCAAATACACGGGCGTGTCGCCACCGCATTTATACATAAAAGTAACCCAAATACATAAAACTAACGACTCACCGTCGAGTGGTCGACACAAAACACACAATAAAATCCTCCGGCCGCGTTAATTTGGCTTGAAACAGCGGGGTTCTCTGCGGATTTATCCAAGTAACCCAGCACAACCAGCTAGCCACAGAGTTAGCGTCCAGTTCACCTCTGACCCGGAAGATGTCAAGATTCTATAGGCAGTCAACAGATTTAATGAAAAGTAACTAAAATGATCCTAAAAGGATGAAATTACAAAAATCAAAGGATTTATTTAATACTTTACGTACATATATTCTATTCGGCCACGAAATTAACAAAAAAGAGAATGATCTTTTAATCCCTAAGACCACTTTTAAATCTCAAATACACGGGCGTGTCGCCACCGCATTTATACATAAAAGTAACCAAAATACATAAAACTAACGACTCACCGTCGAGTGGTCGACACAAAACACACAATAAAATCCTCCGGCCGCGTTAATTTGGCTTGAAACAGCGGGGTTCTCTGCGGATTTATCCAAGAAACCCAGCACAACCAGCTAGCCACAGAATTAGCCCCCGAGTTCACCTCTGACCCGGAAGATGTCAAGATGGAATAGTCCATTTTTAGTAGGGGGATACAGAAATCGACCGGTTTTTGTATTGCGTTTTTAATGATCGTTTTCATCGTAACTATAATTATTTTTATGTTAAATGTACATTAACAAGCATGAGCAATGTTAGTGATGTAGGTGACTGGCCGGGGCGGGGCGGGACGGGGGCCCCTGCTGATTTGGGGCCCCAAGCAACAGCATAATTTGCCTACATGCTAGATCCGTGTCTGTTCTCCCCTCTGTTCCCCCTCCAACCCTCCCTCCTCTCTGCTCTTTATGGTGAGGGAGGGGAAAAAGGCAAAACAAGCAGCTACGGAGCTAGCATAAGAGCCTCTAAATAAGTTTATTCGTTTTTACTGATAGATAATTAGTTATTAGCGGTACTGCATTTTAAATAAAAATAGCACAAATCCGCATATTAATTATAAAAGTTAGTCACTCCGCTGTTACGCTGACAAAAAACGTTAGGTCCGCTGTAAGCGGATTAGCTTATTAGCGGTCCCCAGCGTTCATGTGCCCACCTTTGCAAACATGTACAAAAACAAAAGTACCAATGCACAGTCTGCCCTGGTTCTTGACTCGAGTCCCATTTTTATAAAACCCAGACCTCACGGTCGAACTATGAACCACAACAAGATACGCGAGATCCGTCGGAGACGGCCTGATCTCGCGATATCTTCTGTTGGACCGAGCAACCTGCTAAAAAAAACGCGAGAGGGGTCAAAGGTCACCCACTCCGACCTAAAACACGAGGAGCACCACATGCCATCCAGGCTCAGCGCGCATGCGCAGGCATGGGAGGCGTGCCTACAAAATGATTGGGTCATGACAATAATACGTCATGGGCTCAAGTTGCAGTTCTCAAAGAGACCGCCCTGTTTCTCAGGGGTGTTGCATTCTAAGATCAACCCTGCACGCGCGCACGTGTTGAGGGAGGAAGTTTCAACCATGCTGAAAAAGGGAGTGATTTGTTTGGTCTTAGGACCTAAACTGAGCTCCGGTCACTACAGCAAATACTTCCTGGTGCCCAAAAAGGACCGTTCCTTGAGACCGATTCTGGATCTCAGGACTCTCAATAAAATAATTAAAACCTTCAAGTTCAGGATGCTTACCTTACGGCAAGTTCTCCAGTCTGTAAGACCAGGAGACTACGCATGTACAGTGGATCTGAAAGATGCCTATTTCCATATAGGCGTGTGGAGGAGACACAGAAAGTTTCTCCGTTTTGCATTCGAATGTAACGCTTATGAATTCAAAGCCTTACCATTCGGTTTAAAGACTGCTTCGCGTACATTCACTAAATGTCTGGATGTAGCCCTGACCCCTCTTAGGAACCAAGAACTCAGGGTCTTGAATTACCTGGATGACCTGTTAATTCTGGCTGGAAGCAGAAAGAAGGTGCTGTCACACTCCCTTGAGGTGATCTCACACCTGGAGTCTCTCGGTTTTGTCATAAACCTACAGAAGAGCAATCTGACTCCGTCATGGGTTACCGTATTTCTGGGTGTACAGATTGACACTGTCCAATACAGAGCATGGCTCTCGAAGGAAAGAGTCTCCTCCATTCGCCATTACCTGGGACAATTTATACTGGACCAACGGGTCCCTGTGAAAACCTACCAACGCCTGCTGGGCCTCTTGGCGGCAGCCATTCCTTGTGTGCCATGTGCATTATTGAAAATGCGGGCCATACAGGTATGGTTTAACCAACATATACAACCCGCTCTGCCCAAACAAGCGGAAAAGGTTAAAATAGACCCAGTGTGTCTAAAGGCCCTGGGACCTTGGAGAGATCCGTCCGTCTTCACGGAGGGGGTCTCACTGGGGAGGGTGTCGTCCCGTGTAGTCATCACGACAGACGCCTCAAAAACAAGATGGGGAGCGATCTGCAGGAGCCAGAACGCCTGTGGCCTTTGGAACGAGCAGGAAGCCAAATTGCATATCAACTTCCTGGAATTACTGGCCGTATTCCTGTCATTAAAATACTTATTCAGTAAAGGTCTGGTTGCCAGACATCATATCCTGGTAAAATCAGATAACAAGACCACGGTGTCTTTCATCAACAGAGAAGGAGGGACGAGATCCCGGGCCCTCCTTGATCTGACACAGAGGATGCTCACGTGGTGTGCTCCAAGAGTTCTGTCACTTAGGGCAACTCATGTCCCTGGTGATCTGAATTATGGTGCGGATGCCTTCTCAAGAGGGCCTCTGTTGGCATCGGAATGGAGCCTGAACCCACGGATCGTGGAACAGGCAGTGGTGGGCAACGCTAATTAAAAAATTAGTTCCACAATTTCTAAAACGCTTATTAATTTTTTTAGGTCCACAATTTCTAAAGCACAAATGTCTTATGAAAATTAGGGGAAGCTAATCTAATCCGCTATTTATATATTATATATATATATATA